>PVLD010003001.1:0-94377 GCA_004027595.1 Dinomys branickii
ATGGTGCTTGTTCAGCAATCTGTCATTAATATTATTTGTGTAAGAAAAAAATTAGAAAGAACCAAAATGCAGCCATGTAGAATAACGTTTATGATTATTTCATGTGTGGGAGAAAGCAGCAGATGAAATTGCACAGATAGCCTTTTACAAGCTACGATTTTTAAAACAGCAGTAAGAGTAGAAGAATAAAATATAAATGATGCTATCTTTGGGTGGTGGAACAATGGATGATTTGTTTAGTTCTTTCTGCATTTCTACTTGAGAGTCAGATTTTTTGCTATAAGTATGCATTATTATTATGAAAAAAAATTGTATTTATTTAAAAACACTGGAGATATGAAAAGGACAGGGGAAGGTCCCCATAATGGACCCTAAATCCAACAAAGTATAATCCTGTGGTCTGATGTCAGGCATTCTTAATTTCACTTAGGTCTGTGGGCAGTGGTGTGATGCACATGAGGAACTTAGATCATGTTCTTCCCAAGAATGTGAACAAAGCAGGGGTGAGTGTGCTGCCTGGAAGCATGTGAGAGGAAGGGAAACCTGAGCACCAGACCCCTGACATAGTATTAGAAGCAACAGTGGCCATAAGTGGTCACTACTTTGTTAAATACTGTAGTGGGAAGCACAGTAGGTTTGATGAAGAGAGAACAGCGGGGATATAAGGACTTTGGCCACTGGCACAGCTGAGAAACCACTGAAGGAAACTAGGAAATGTAGGTAAGAAAAAACTAAGGATGCCATGCCACCCCCTACTTAGAATTAGCTATTCCACCAAGTGCCAAAATTACTCAAGTGACTCATGAAGCACTCTGGGTCATGTATGGTCATGGAATTATTTTTCAAGCTTTTCCTCCTGCAGTTGTCTTTCAGTCTTTCTGAGGAAACCAAAGGCAAAGTCTTAATTTAATGTTAGGACACTTTAACATGTATAGCCCTTGCTAATCTCCCTTCTATCCAAGCAGGAACACCCTCAGGCTCAGAACCTTTAATGATGCAGGTGATCTGTGGCTATATCAAAGTCCTCAGGGCAGGAGAAGAAATGAAGTTTGGTAAACACTGATCTGAGCCAGTCCAAAACTTTGAACATCTGGAACACAAAGGGTCGGAAAGACAGATGGGCTGGCTGTGAGTTACCCACCTGGCTAAAGCCAAATCAAGCTAGTGTTCCCCATGCTAAGCCAGGGGCTCTTGCCTACTGTCTTGGTTACTTTTTTCTTCTTGCTGAGACAAAATATCTGACTCCCAAAGTTAAAGAAGAAAAGATTTGCTTAGCTCAATTTGTAGAGGTTTCAGTCTATATCAGCTGCCTCCAAGGCAGGGTGGCATGACAGATAAGCATTGCAGAGAAGAAACAGTTGTGACAAGCAGAAGGCAGCAAAGAAAGCGAGGGACCTTAACAGCTTGTTTCTGCCCCTTTGATCTTATCCAGACTACTCAGGTCAGGTAGTGCTTAACACTGGTGCCCTTGATCCTAGCATTGCACCAGCCTCACACACTCCAGAGCCAACCACCTCTGAAAAAGCCCCGCCCTATGACCACACGAGGCTTGGAGGGGGACAGCTGAATGCGAGCCATAACACTTACCTTCGGGTCTGTCTCTCCTGCAGGCCAGTATCACTGCACCTTCCCCCAGGCTGCCGCCTTGGTCCTACCTAGTTTACTGCTGTCATTGCTGTTTCTCATTTGATTTTGTTATTTATAACTGTTTGGGCTTTTGTGGGTGGAATGGATTGGAGAGGACATAGGATCATGCTATCAGCATAACTAAAAATGTTTTTAGTGTGTCTCTGTATTTTTCCTGAGCTTCAGGTTTGCCTTAAAGGTGAGCATCTTTTGCATCCTTCCCTAGGGGTTTCCCCAGTGTTAGGCTTTGTCTCTTTACATCTAAAACAGGCTTTTCATTAGGTTTTGTTTTTCAAACATGATCTTGTCAGAGAGTCCCCTGGTGTCACCATACTAGAGTTTTTAGATGCCTCCTGATTGGAGTTATTTGTACTTGTGTAGTCAGAATTTCCCCTAAGAATCTCTGGCTGTGGGTTCGTACTTTAGCTCCTGCCTGGGCCGCTAAGTAGCTGAGAGACCTTGTGCAAGTCATTCAGCCTCACTGAGCAGTGATAGCACTGCCCTACTTACCTCCCCAGGTCACAGTAAGGACCAAATGAGCTGGCCACTATAGGAACTCTTTGCATAATGCACTGCACAATGCAATGTGTTATTCAGATCCTGTTTTTCTTTTGCTTTTTGCGTCAAGGAGAAGGCTCTTCCTAATGGGAAGGGAAAAGCCAGCATCATTGCAAAGAGAAGTACAATTCAAAGGAGGAGCAAAGGTAGATAATAGTTCACTCTTTAAAGCAGTTCAGCCCCTGGATGCTTTGGAATCATCTAAAGCATCGCCTGGATCTGCAGGTCTGTGACACAGTGTCAAGCAGTGTTCTGCTAGGGACCAGAATAGGTTCAGTGAAGAGAGAATAGAGGGAACATGAGGGCTTTGGCCACTGTCGCACATGAGGAGGGCACCTGGGAAATTTAGGTAACAGAAGGCTAAGGATACCACACACACCACTGCCTGCTAATAATCAGAGATTCATCCAAGAACCTCAGGGATTGCAAAAGGCATCTCCCTCTCCACCCAGCTCCTGGGACATGCCATGGGATCTCTGAGGGAAGCTCATCATCTCCCTAGCAGCCACCTTGGGGATAGTTAGAAGGACGCAGAGGACATGGAATAGTAAGGCCCCTGCTTGTGTGGTTCCATACAAACTGCGTGCCGTGGGCAGGGGGCTGTGTTGGTTTGCCCACCCATAAAATGGAAATGATGTCTTGTTCACAAGCTTGTTGTAAAGTTTAGATAAGTGACATAAAATTGTTAGTGCAAGGAATATCTTCAAAATATGTTAATTTTGTTTTTGCTTTGCCTACCTCCCATATTCTTGTTTCTGATTATGTAAAGAAGGCAAGTTCCACACACACAAAAATTAAACATAGATTTATTATATGATTCAGTCATTCTACTGGTGGGTATATACTCAAAAGAATTGAGAACAGGGGCTCCAGCAGGTATTAATTCACCTATGTTCATGGCAACATTACTCACACTAGCCAAAAAAAAAAAAAAGGTAGGAACAACCCAAGTGCCCATTAGTGAGGAAGAGATGAACCAAAAAAAAGAAAGAAAAAATGTATAATGAAATATGACTCAGACTTAAAAAAGAAAGAAATTCTGACAGGTCCTACAACTGGATGAGCCTTGAGTACATGGTGCAGAATGAGATGAGCCAGTCGCAAAGAACAAACATTGTATGATTCTGCTTACATGACGTGTTTAGAGTAGTTAAATTCATAAAACAAGAAGGAGAACGCTCATTGCCAGGGGCAGGGGAAAGGGGAAGAGGTGGTTATTGTTCAGTGAGTTTCAGGTTGAGAAAATGAAAAAGTTCTAGAGAGGGACAGTCGTGATGGTTGTACCACGATGTAAATAATGCCACCGAACAGTCCATCTGAAAACGGTTAAAATGACAAATTTTCTGGTATATATATTTGATATAATAAAAATTTGCTGACATGACCAAAAGGTGTACTTAGGTCATGACATGATTTTGGAAATAATCAAACTATGCAAGCTTTAGAAGGAAGAAAATATGTTCTTTTAATAACAGCACAGGCTGCTTGAGTCCCCACACAAGGGGGAGAATAAAAAACTAATCCAAGGCTCACTAACAAGAGCAGAAGAGATCAGGCCTCAGGAGTTCTGAGTGTCGCTTGTAGGTGCCTCACAGTTCTGGGGCTGGGGTGGCAAAGCAGGAGCTGAACCCCACTTCCTAACTCCCAGAGCATCAGCACAGACCCTTTCAAAGCCAGCCATCCTCACTGTCCTTCCAAACAGCAGGGGAGCCCAGGAGGCCCCAAGTACCAGGGAGTGCTCAGAAGCAGGTCGCTCCTGCTCCCCACACCCTTCCTGGTGCAGCAGGAGGCCATCTGCTAGTGGGGGTATGACGAGCCCAGGTAAGGGGCGCGCAGCTCTTGGCATTGGAAAAGAGGACACTAAGTGGGCGTGCAGTCACAGCGGGAGCAAGGCTCATTGCTGGGTCCTTCTACATGCCCTGAGCTCCACAGCCTTCAGGCTACCTCCTGGAGAACCTTATCCCAGAGTGACCCATTGGCCTAGGACCATAGCTAGCCACCATGGCCCATGGGCTTCCTGAGCAAGCAAATGAGGTTTGTTTTGCTGTTTTGTTTTGTTTTTTTTAAGACAGGGTGTCACTGTATAGTTTAGCCTGGCTTGCCTCAGCCTCCTGAGTTCTGGGGTTACTGGCATGTACCACCACCCAGCATCATTAGGAATTCTTGAGCCTTCCCTTCAGCACCTGCACAGACCTAGGACATTTTAAATGGTGCCAAAGATACCCCCAAGCACTTTGAAGGCCTCCAGGCTGGGCTGGCCTCACTCCTGGGACGAAGCATACCAGCTACCTTTTCCAGGTACCAGGTTGTCTAGCTGCTGGGACCCAGGGCTCCTATCCCAGGACCTACTCTCCTGTCAGCTAGCTGTGAAACAACTGACCTGTTTGATCTCTAATGCCCATACAATAGTAAATCTTTTCCTCACTCCTGAGACCTCTGCAGACAGGGAATCACTCTTGGCTCTATTCCAAAGACAACCGGTTGCACCTCTCCTGTGAAGACAGTGAGCCAGGTCCTGAAGAGGTTAATGAGAAGGGTAAAATCAGATCCTGTCTCTGAGAGTAGATCTGTTCCCTGGGACTGCTTACAAGACGCCACAGACTGGGTGGCTTTAGAACAGGAATTCACTCTTTCTCAGTCCTGGAGGCTGGATGTCCAAGATGACAGTGTTGGCAGAATTGTTTCCTTTGAGCAGACTCTGAGGGACAGTCTGCTCCCTGCCTCTCTCCAAGCTAGTGGTGGTTGCCAACAATTCTTGACTTGTAGATGCATCACTCACTCTAATCTCTGCCTCCTCACGTGGTCATCCTCCCTGTCTCTGTCTGGGACTAACTTTATCTCTTCAGTCACTACGTTAAGGTCCACGTTCCTCCAGCATGTCCTCATTTTAACTGGATACAAATCCACAAAGACTCTACTCCAAATAAGGTCACATTCACAGGGAGTTAGGATTTCTATATATCTTTTGGGAGGACACAGTTCCACCAAGACAGCTTCCAAAAGTAAGAAGGAAAACAGTGTAGCAAAAGGAAAAGAACAGGCGGCCTGGTGGTGCATGCCTATAAACCCAGCCCTTGTGAGGCTGAGACAGGAGGACTGCCGCAAATTTGAGAATTCCTGGGCTTCATAGTGAGTTCAAGGTTCCAGGTCAGCCTGAACTACAGTCTCAAAATACCAAGAGAAAACAAAATAACAAAATCTTAACGCCCAATAGAGTTGGGCTCTTTTAACCTCCCAGAACCTCCATGTTTGCAACCGTAAAACGAGATAACATCTTACTCTTACTACCTTGCAAGGTGTTATATATACAAAGACACCTGGCAGATAGTAGGCAGGTTGTAAATAGTACCTAACATTGTTGTAAGTTGTTGATATTATTAGCTTAAATTCCAAGGCACAAGAAAATAATGTAGCATAAGAGATGCTCAAGGAGTGTAAGACTACATCAGATGATGGGAAACAGGATTAGCTTAATGGAAAAAATATTTGAAACAGGACTTGAAAAGATGGACAGGATGTTGACAGGTAGAACTGGCAGAGGAGGGAATTCCAGGAAGTGGGAGTTACAAAAACAAGCCTTGGCTGCAGGAGAGTATAGGGCATCCTTAGAGAAGAGTTATGATTTCCATTTGGCTAGAACTTTGGGAAATGAATAAAGAGTAATGGTAATTGAGGTTGTAAAGGAGCATTTGGACCATAGAGCATGAGGAGTTTGCATTTAATTCATAGGCAGTGGGGGAGCCAATGAATGGGTTTTGGAAGGAGTGACACAATTAAACCTGCATTTAAGAAAATTAACCTGGCTGCACTGTGCAGGACCAGAGAGCTCTGCAGTGTCCAGGGTAGGGAGAGACCAGGGCCTGAAGCCCAGGAGCTCCCTGCAGGTCCTGGCCAAATGCTGAAGGTAGGTGGTGGAAGGTGCCCTGAACTCAGGCTCATTGTGTACCTTCCTCGTTACAGTCATCTCATTGTAGGGTCTGGAGGGCGGGCCTGGAAGGTGCTAGGAGATTTTCAAGACCCTTCTAGTGGCTGGGGTTTTTCAGCCTGAGACACCAGCAGAATGTGTGTACTGCACTCACAGGGCATCTTGGGGTGCACAGGGGTGTCTTTTGCTGCCGCTCCCTGTCCCTCTGGGAGATTAGGAGCAGTCCACATCTCTGGGCTTTGGTGAGGCACAAGCCTGGTCAGGCTGCTGAGCAGTCTTAATTGTTCTGCATTAACTTAACTTTCACCTCAATCTTACTTTAGAATTCTGTGAATATTTATGAACGAGCTCTTGCTTAATGAGGAAGGGAGCAGAGACATTAATGAGCTTTCTTTCCCAGTTGGATTTGAGGATTTTTCTTTCTTTCCTTTTTCTTCTTCTTGTTTTTTTCCTTCACATCTCTAATCTGAATTCCAGCTATACTGTAACTTTTTGCCTTCCAGTTCCTCAGATGTGAGACTGGCCACTGTAATTTTTCACTGCTGCATGCAGGCAGGACCTAAGTACATGATGGGAAAGCTGAAGCAGTCCACACTCAAGACTTGGGTGAAGGGTGTGTGTATGCACAAGTAAGGCAGCGTGTGCACACATGACCACACATGGGATCAGTGAGCTCTCCTCTCAGCAGGATGGCCAGGCTGGTTCAAATGCAAGCACGAAGCCACTGCTCTCTCAGAAATGCCAGGGAAGATACACACAGCTGAGAGTCTTTCTATGCTTGGGCTGTGCCTCCTCTGGTTCAGGGCCTCAGGAACCACCCCAGCAACTCCCAAGAGTGGGCCAGAGCTCAAGGCTGGTGGGTGCTCCTGCCACAGACAGCCAGCACAAGACTCTAAGCAGTCAGGGCCCAAAGAGACCATCAGACCCTAGGAGGAAGTAAGGGTGCCCCTGCAGCCATCCCAGGGCTTCAAGCAAAGGGAAGCCAAAAGAGCCACACAGTTCTCTGTGCTCAAGATATTTGGGGAACACTCTGCCATCCTCTCACATGGATTCCCTGGGATCTTTCACCCAGTCTCCAAAGGACAGCCAAGAAGCCTGGAAATTGTGTAATTGATAAAACTATAAGAAATGAAGTTGAGGAGGCTCTCAGAAAGATGAGGATTTCTTTCTCTGGGAATAGGTTGTTTCTCCATGACCTCCCATGCTCCCCAAACTTCAGCCACAGGGGACTCTGCAATCCTTCCCATCTGATGCCCATCTGCTTTTAGCTCCCAATCTGACATTAGTCATGTCACACTGCACTTCTGTGTACATTTGGCCAAAGCCCAAGGGAGTTTGTCCACAAGGACTGTGTGTTGGGGGGAGGGACTGGGTGCAGGCAGATCCTCTGCCACCCTCCCAGTGCTCCTCCCCCTCCATCTAGAGACCACCCTCCTGTCTCTTTCCCTCCCCATCCACTGCACCTTTTGCAGCAGCTTCACTTTCAAAAACCCACCAGTCCAGAGGAGAGTTCATGAAGTCCAGCCCTGGACTCTGGCTGGCAAGACAGTTGTCTCATAATTGCATGTGTGCATGAGTACATCTCTGCAGGAACGTGAGCAGTCAGCCCGATATGATTAGCAGATGCGAACAGCTAACAAAAAGATAAAAATGAAAAAGCTGGTTTTGCGGGATAGAAGTCAAACTACCGCTCACTGGAGCCCATTTCACTGGCTGTGTTCAGCCACGTGTGCGCACTGTTGGCGTGGTGGGGCACGTCCGCTGTAGGCTTCACCTGATCACGGCTAACTTCTGTCTCCACATACTCAGCTCTCCGTCACTTGTGTGGTATTATAATCTGCTCCCAACTTTTTTCCATGAAGTTTGGATTTCTTAGAAATGTAGGCATGTTTTTTCATTGATAATATTTTTTAAAACCAGAAAAAAAAGTGGATGTCATGTGGGTGAAATTAATCATAGTCTGATCATCCAAATCCACTGTTACTGACATCATGGGGTTTTATATTTGTCTTTAACCATTTTTCCTTTGCATAATTTAATTAGCCAACTCCCTAGGTGTAAATCATTTGGGCCAGCCATCAGGTTTGTGCCGCAGTCAACAATGTTGTGTTGAAATTTTTTATGCATTTACTTCTGCGTGACACTTAGGTGAAATTATTGTGCTATTTTGGTCTTGGACACATCTTAATGAATCTTGCCAAGTCACTTTCCCAAAAGAGTTGTGCCAACTGGCAGAGTATGAAAATTCTGTTTGATACATTCTCGCCAGGACTAGTTTCATATTTTTTGCCCTACTTTTTACTAATTTGATGGGCTAAAATAAGAGTATTTCCTTGCTTCCTTAACTCACATAGCACATAGTGAGGTTAGATATTTTTCCATGTGTTCATTAACTGGTAGTGGTGTTTACCACATTCAAAAGTTAGGAAGAAACACTGATTTATACTTGATGGTATGCATACAGTCATGTGGGGGAAACTCGATTTCTCACACGTGACTGTGGTGGCCATGGGCGTATGTTAGCGATCATGCATTTCTGCCTGGAGGTCCTGGTCCATGTGATTGTGACATGAGGGTATTTTCATTTTCTGTGGGAGATGAAGAGGGAAGAGTTGAAGCTCTGGAATCATTCAGACTTGGGCTTTGTTTTACCACATTAGTAGGTGTATGAATTGGGGCAAGTTACTTCCATTTCTGTTCGGGTCTTTTATTTGCTCAGCTGTAAAATGATTGATGACAATACCTAGGACATAGAATGGTTGAGAATATCACATGAATGATGAGGAGTCCCTAGTAGTCCCCTTCTACCCCGGTCCTAGGAGTAGCTGCTAATGGGAAAACTAGGGCTGGGCAGCTTCCCAGGGAGGAAGTTCTTTGTATGTAGTAACATCCACGAAAACCCAAAATTCTTCCTCACTTCTGTTCTTGTGCCCTCTGAGGAGTGGTGTTTATGAACTACAGGTATGATGTTTCAAAGAAAACTAGAGCTGGACAGGAGCTAAAGCAGTAAAAACAGATTTGATTCAGTGTTATTATAATAGAAAGAAAGAGACCTCACTACATAACTGGGCTCAATTCTGAATACAGCAGGAAGTGAGAATTTATAGCCAAGGAGCAGAGTCGAATGTGGTGTCAGGAGATGGATAATTATGAGGAAGAAACATAGGACAAGGGAGGGTTCTGGTGAAATCAACCCAACTGAAGTTTTGCTATAAGCAGACCAGGGTGGCCTGACATCACCTAGAAGATATGGAGGATGAGAAACGATCAGTCATTGAGGGCAAACAAAAGCAAATAAAGATTCTTACTAAGATTGAACAATGCAGAAACATGGGCATTCAAGTGGAGGCATAGCTGGAACAGGACTCAAAGAAGCCCACTGAGGTTTAGTCAAGGAGAGACGGTCATGCGGAAGGAAATGCCTGAACACAAAGGAGAGAAGTGGAAAAGGGAGAGCAAAAGGAAGGGCGACATCTTTGTGTTGCTTGAAATGTAATTCACAAAGAGGCAAAGGGATTGGTTGGGGCCCAGAACTGAAAATGGTATACAGTGGTCAGGACTCAGTTTCTCTGGATGCCATCTGACAGTCTACCCACCCCAGAGATTCTAGACCAGGCTCTGTTGCCAAGGCCCTGGGGATAAAGACAAGTCATTTTCCCTCCTGGGACTTCATTGTCCCTTCTATCAGACAGAGACGGTATTGTAGTCAGGATTTGCAAGGAAAACAATACAACACAGAACACATAATTCACAGGGCTGTTTTATAATAGTCACCCAAAGGAGTGCAGGAAATCTGTCCACACACTAAAGACTCCAAAAATCCAAATGAGGGTCTGGATCCTACAGAAATGTCCTGCATGAGTCAAGTTGAAGACCTAGAGCCCATAACAGTGCCCCGCGCAAGTCCAGCTGGAGACCCAAAGCCCACAGCAATATCTCATGCAGGCCTGTTTCAAGGGTCTGCACTGGGAAGGCCCAAAGGTCAGTGGTGGAAGCTAGAATATCTGTGCCGAAAGGATGAAAGATCTGTGCCAGAAGCCTGAGAGATCTGCACTGGAGCCAGGAAGCGATGCTCAAAGAAGAATCAGAGCTCCCCTGAAAGGTACCACAGCCATCCTCAGTGACATCAAGGTCCCAAGCTCCTCTGACAATGAGAACAGCTGAGTCCATATCAGGAAAGCCAGCATGACAAGCTCCTCCAGGAGAATCAACAGCACCAGGAGAACCGACAGCTCCCAACAGCTTTTAAACTTCTTCCTCCCCAGTTCTGCCTCTTACGCTGCCGGCAGCAATCCCCAGGTGGTTCCCCACACCCAGCATCATGCTGATCCAGTTCAGCTGGGTGTTACAAGTTGACCACCAGTTGTCAATCCACGGAAGGACTCCTCCTTGCGGGCAGAAGGAGACAACCTGATAAACTATTTGCTCACTGCTTTGTACCAAAGCCAGCACTAGAGTCAAGGCACAGACACAGCCACATATTCTGCTACTTGGTAAAGCTATTAGGGTGCTGGGCCTCCCTCATATTGCTGACCAGACACATCCTAGGGACTCAGACAGAGAAGATGGATATGCATGTGCCTTAAACTGCAAAGCTGCCGGCTATGGAGCTAGATACCTATCAAAGGAAAGCTGATCACCATTTTGGCAGCAAAGCCTGTGCCCACCACCCCAACAGCATGTTGGAAGAGATGAGGGATATTATGTTAGCACCAGTTTTCCGGCAATAACATTTGTTAAAGCAGATCCTTATCCTTCCTTATCCCAGCATTTGAGGTTTCTGTAGTAATAAAGTCTCCACTTTGAGCATTGACTGAAACCTGATTAATCTAAGCAACAGGAAAAGAAGAGGAAGACAGAGATGCCTAGTTACTTACTCATCACCCAGCTATCCCTCTGCAGCACGTGTACAGTGTACAGAACTCACACATGTTCGTGTCAGACACAAGTCCATCCTCAACGTGCACAAGATCTTGTTCACATGGATGCTCACAGAGGCTGTTCACTGGATGCTGGCTTCTCGTCTCTAACCACACTGTACCCTTTGCAGTGCTTTCCTAGATGATGCCAGCAAATGCAGGGGTCTCTTATTCTAGCCAATTGTGTAAAGACTCACAGAGCTTTCTAGCATATGTGCATGACACAGCCCCTCAACACAGGGAGATGGTGGGTATAAAGCACTTAGCACATACTCACTGAATATTATTGTTACCTTGGACAAGTCACTGAATGCCTGTGAACTCCAGCATCCTCGTTTACACGATGGAGAGAAATCCTGCCTGCCACAGGATCACTGTGAGAATCAAGAGCAGCCCTGGGTGAGGCTCCTTGCAGGAGACAGTGAGTGTTATCTGACCCAGTTCCACAACCTTGACCCAGCAGGAGAGCCAGCTTGTGACGCCTAGAGCAGAACCACCCACCTGGCCCAGGTGTGGGTGACGCGGACCCCTTGGCCCTGCTATGTCTGGGCAAGCCTCGGACAACTAGAGCCTCAGGCAGTTTGCCTCTGGCTGTGGGAAGCCGCCTGTGCTGACCTTATGTTTAGGACAGTTTTCCCGCTGTGGTGGGAACATGCAAGGGGTCAGGAGGCTCAGACCTGGAAGTCCAAACGGGCCCCGCTGAGGGAAAAGAGGTTCGGCCTGGGTTCTGAGGCTCAGCCTTCTCGTTACCATGGCTCCTTTCTGACTCTTCATGTACTTTTTAAAAATGCACAATTTCCTAAAAGGAAATTAAATTGGATTGAGCATTAATTTGAGCAAATGCAGTCTGATAGGGCCGGCACCGAGAACTGCTGGCTTCCTTGCTAGGAATCCAGGGATAATCTGGGGCCCTTGTAAGTCCATTCTGACCCTTCTGCATTAGTCTCCAGATGAGCCACCCGCCTGCTCTTCTCTTGGTGAAGCAAGAAGCACAATGGCTGCATCCACTCCTACCTTCCCCTTCACTTTGGAACACAAAAGTAGCTGCCCTGCCTCTGCTGCGCCCATGTGGCAGGACCAATCTTGACGCAGGGGAGGCACAGAGGAAGCTTGGAGAACATCTTTTGGGATGTGCCCAGATCCGGGCAAGAGGAATCTGAGAGTTGGGGTCACAGCTGGGGACTGGCATGTGGCTCTTCTGGCCTCTCTGCTGTGCCCAGCAGCTGGGATGTGTGGGGCAAGGGCTTTAGCTGAGATACTCCTGTGAAGCAGGAATGGGCCCAGGCCTAGTTCTTTGCTTACAAACTGGGTAACCACAGTGGCATTTCGAAGCAAATGGACCCTAATCTCGCCACCCATGCAATGGGAAGATAAGAGAACCTACCTCACTGAAGCTGCATGGAGGTTAAAACATAAAAGGTCCAAGCAAAGAAAGTGCTTAGCTCAGGGCTGAGCAGGCCGTGAGCACCCATGAGGTGTGCATACCCTTACTTTTACTGTCAGCTGACCGGGACCCTTGGGGGTGTGAGAAACAACTCCACCAGCACTCCCGGGGGAGTC
Organism: Dinomys branickii; assembly: GCA_004027595.1. Lineage (NCBI taxonomy): Eukaryota > Metazoa > Chordata > Mammalia > Rodentia > Dinomyidae > Dinomys > Dinomys branickii. Next base: position 12,589 of record PVLD010003001.1, read on the forward strand.
CGGGGTTGTGGTCAGGACCCTTGGTGTCCCTCCGTGTGACCACGCAGGTGAGGACCAGAGGGACAGACACTGCTGTACACTGAGCGCTCGGCAGGGGCGCCCACCCCTGTACCAACCTCAGCCCGTCCAGGTCCCGCGATTCAGGCTTAACCTCATGCCCAGTTTCAGACGAGAAGGCTGAAACTCAGAGGCTGGGCCCATGTGCCACTACAAATAACAGAGCCGGGAAAGTTCCTGCCTGCATTTAATAACTGCTCTGCGCTGCCACTTTTGTGCTGGACCAAGGAAGCAGACAAGCGAGGAATAAGAGAAAGAAATGTCTGATCCTCAATTCTCAAGGTCTCAGACTCTCAAAAAAAATACTAGTTACTTACCTATACCAGTGAGTAACACTTCTCCAGAGGATTTAAAATAGAATTTTCATCATAACTTAATGAAGCCAGTGGGCTTTTTTTTTTTTAATAATTAAGGCTTACTCTTAGGCAGCCAGGTCTGACTATGGGTGACAGTGGAAAAAGCATTGTCACGTACTGTCAGTGCCCTAAGAGTGGGTGATCCCGAGATCACATTTGACTCAGGAATTTGATGAGTAACATTCACCCAGGAGCCTAGCAACAACCCCCAAACCTTGTGCACTGACTCGCCATCCCACTCCTTCATCTCCCATTCTTCAGCCAGGCCTGCATGCCAGGCATAGTACCAAGGAAAGGGAGGATGTCAGCCTCAGATAACCCATGGTTCATCCATTCAGCAAGTTCCTTGAGCCAGGTACTGTCAGGGTTTCCCATGTTCCAGTAACATGCAGTAGAAGCATACCAATTTTCTTATTTATATGGCAATTTCTAGTTAGTTTCAATTCCGTGACCTCTTTTATTCCATCTGACCCTCACGTATGTTATCTACCCAGGTAACATATATATAACACCTGGTGCAGTACCTGGGACATTGTTGCCTCTTGATAAACATGAGACAGATAATGCAGGGGTCACCACAGTCACTGGGCAACGCAGATAGCAAAGTGCAGAGAGGAAGATGGTGCACCAAGACTCATGCGTCAGGATGGCAGTAAACCCAGCCTCCCCAGTGGCACTGCCAGCCCCCTCTTCCCTCAGCCAGCAGGCTTACACACGTAAAATCCGATGAAATGGAATACTGACCATGGTGAGAGGAAGATGCCGCTGCAGCTGGTGTGTGTCAGCTTGCCCGCAGCCCTGCTGGGGGTTGGGGGTGACAGGCAGAGCCTGGAGGGAGCGCACATCCTGAGACCAATTATTTCAACCCTCAGTTATTGGCTCACTTCCCTTTACAGCTGCCACAGCCCCTCACAACAAAGACCCCAATTTGTTGGACCACAGGGAGAGTCCCTGCTTTTCTCTCACACACACAACACACACAACACACACACACACACACACACACACACACACACCAGGCTCTGGAGAAGCTATGGCCAAGTGTTACGCTTACTTTAAACTATGAAGCCAAATGTCCCTTTGCCTTTCTTGTTATTAAAGCCGTAGGCTGACAGCCGTGAGTTCCTGGGGGCTTATCCCTCATCCTTGCCCTTCACAGAGACGTCTACAAGAAACATTGGATTTGTTGTTAGCTCTAGGGCTGGAGAGAGGCATTTTCCACCTCCCTGGGCCCAGCTAATTGGCTATAGATTCTCACTGAGAAGAGAAGGAATGGTATTCAGACACCTGCTGTCTCTCTAGCCAGGATGGGAGTTTGGAGAGGTCAGGTCACATCAATTTGTGCTCAGTGCAGACCTCTGGGTACAGCCTTTGGGCAAATGGGTGGAGCAGCAGAACAAAGCTTCTTCCTCTTCCCTCTGGTGTCTCAGGCAGCCAGGGGCCTCTCCTCCCAAGATAGTCCACCCCGGCCTAGGGGACCTGTCCCCTTCCTGCCAGGGAAAGGCCCATTCTGTAGACACTAAATAGTCCCTGGGTCCAGGGATCTAATCTGACCCCAAATAAGAAGGGAAATAAAAGACAGAGGGGGCACAAAACACAGCCACTTGCTTAATTTATTCAAGGTGGAGCCACAAGTAGATTCAGGAGGCTTCTCCCATGCTGACCTCCTTGGTCATCTCCTGCCTCATGATCATGGGAAGAAAGGGCAAACACAAGCTGGAATAGATCATCCATCACTGATCTGAGTAATATCCTGTCCACACTGGGTGCTGCTGAATCAGGAAGCAGCTTCTTGCTTGAAATTTCCGGTGCTGCCTTTGGTGCCCAGGAGGGAGTTGTGAAAAACAATTTGGCTGGTCCAGATACCAATCAATGAATAAAGAGAATCCAAGAGCAGGCTGGGCACAGCAAGAATCCATCAAGAGTACCCGTGTTTTCCCTGACTTGATCATTGTTGAGTCCCCAGCATTCATCCCAGGCCCTCACACAAAAAGACCATCAATGAATACTGTTTTGATAAAATGAGTAGGACAGTACATCATGTGTATGCATACAGGAAACAAACACACACACACACACACACACACACACACACACGTGGAGGGAGGAAAGGGGAAGGGCAAGAGGGAAGGGGAGAGAGGGAGAATGTGGAACAATTTTTCCAAGCCTAAAAATAGTTTTCTGCTGTTGAAATAGAAGCACTAAGGCCATGGTATTGGATTCTGTAGTTCCTTCAGGCTCTTACTAATCAAAACACAACCACCACCTTTGCTTCTTGCCACTTGCACAAAGCCACCATCCCTGGGCAGCCCAGCACCCATCCCATCGCTATTCTCTGCACAGTGCTTCCGTCAATCCTGCTCAAACTCAGCACACCACAGCCCAGCTGCCAGAGCGCCCTCTCTCTCTCTCTCTCTCTCTCTCTCCCCTCTCCCCCTTCCATCCTCTTCTCTCTCTCTCCCTCTCTCTCCCTTCTTCCCTCCCAGCCAATACTAATAATCCTTCTCTCTTGTACATCAGGCCATTTGAAGGGGAGAGGCCATTGGCCATGGTTCTGGATAGGAGTCTCAGATGACCAGACTGAGGATAAGGGACAGGATTGTTGTGGGCATCCATGTCCTTCTTGCCCTAGTTCTTGAAAATAAAGGGCAGACACTTCAGATCCATGCACATAAGGAAGAAATCTTTGGCAAGACCCATCAGTGATTCTCAAAGTCCTTGGGCAGCCAAACAGAAGTATTTCTTGTTTAGTGGACAGTCTCTTCTTTGGTTGGTGTTTCTGTTGGTCTTATTAATGGCAATCTCTAGCCACTCTTACTAACTTTGCTCCCCAGAATTTCTAGAATGAGTTGAGATGATATGCTGTAACATAAGAGGAAAGCAAGGCCTGAGGGAGCTCACTCATGTCCCCAGTTATCCTGACCACTAGAATATTTGTGGCCATCACTAGGCAGCAGCTGCCTTGACTCAGCCTTAATAGGCTGACCATAGTTTGGAATTCAACTAGTCCCTTTTTCCTTGGCACAGTACCTCAACTGAGGAAGAGCTTATATTTCTACATCATCACGGCACAGAGAAGGAATGGGTTTGTGGACCAGGAAGCATTTGATCAAGAAACACAAGTTTTGAGAGTGACTTCTAGCAGTTACATGTATTGATCTCAAGAAATAAGTAAATTCCTGTAAATGTGACTAAATCAAGTATAAAGATGCTTAGAAAGTTTAGAGTAATAAAGGAATAGGTGTCAGGCCAAATGAACCAGGCAAGATTTTCTGAAAGTCTGTTTTTAGAATCTAAAGGAAAAGGAGGAATGGAAATAGCATTTATGGAACTCCTACTTCTATGTGAATGTGGCCTGCACTGTTCAGGGCGCATGTATTTTCATGTTTGTTTACATGTGTTGCTCTCTGGATGTATCCTTCTCACCTGCGATGCAATGATTTTCTTTTCATCTGTGTTCAATTAACATTCAAAAAGGCATGCATCAAGTGCTTAATTTTGGTTCCTGTGCTTTTTAGTCCTAGAATTTCTATTTGGATTTTTTCACAATTGCCAGATCATGTTTTAGTTTCCTTTGCCTAATAACATTTTCAAGCTTGCTTTTATGTCTTTGAATTGTAGACAAAGTTGTCTGTGTTTGATAATTCTAATATTTCAGTTCCATGGGTGTCTCCCATTATAATTACTTTGGTTCCATTTTCCTTGAGTACTTGGTTTTCCTTGATTCTATGCTGGTCAATGTATTTGAAAGTATTGGAAGAAATAATCTGTAGCTTAGAATAAGTATTCTTCCTCCAGAGAAGAATTGAATTTTCATCTGTAGATACCTGGGAATGGTACCAGTCCAAGGCTACCTTAATTGAAATTCAAAGCTGCAAGACAATAAGAAGGAATATTTCCAGTTCATCTTTACTCCCAAGGATAAAACCTCTAAGCATCCCGACTTTGAGTGTAGTACAGAGTATTTATTTATCTCAGGCTTCCTACTTGGTGTGAGAATGGAGAAATCTGAAAAACCACAGTTCAGCCAGGAGTGGTGGTGTATTCCTATAATCTCAGCACTGGACAATTTAGTGAGATCCTGTCTCAAAATAAAAAATAAAAAGATGCTGGAGATGTAGCTCAGCTCAAAAACAAAAACCCCAACAAATATATTGTCACTGGTACTTCTGGACATTATTTTTTAAGGCAAAGGTGGTATTGAGTACTAAGTTTACCTTTCTAAATTCTCACTTTCTTAGAGATTATGGCCCCATGGTTCCTTATTACTTTGTGACTGCTTGGTGATTTTTTTTAACGTTTATTTCCTATAATCCCAGAACCATGGAGGCTCAAGCAAGAGGATCACTGTGAGTTTGAGGCCAGCTTGTACTACATAGTGAGACCCTGTATCAATAAATAAGTAGATAGATAAAGAGAGAGAGAGAAATAAAGAAATAGATAAAATTGTCCTTAGAAAGTTTATTCAAGTTGAGCTTTCTAGTAGATGTGTCCTCCCCCATTTTTCTTAACAACAACTGTGAGATCAGTAGATGTGAATATTCCTATTTTACATATGAGAATGTAGGGGTCAGAAATTTTACCCAAGTTAAGATTTCCCTAAGGGAAAGACTTGAAAGTTGAATCAAGATTCTTCTAAGCCCAAAGCCCATAGTTTTCTCATTATGGCATATTTGAGAGGGGAAAAGAAGAGCAGAAAAGCTAATAAAGTGTCCGTAAAGGACATGTGCAAATGCCGAGAGGCAAAGGGGAGAGCTGGCACATGCCTGGCTGCCTTCATGAGCTCTGCCTCCAGATGGCCTTATCAGGAAGAGCCTCCTCAAATGCAAGTAGTGCACTGGACAGAGCAGATGCTCCCCATGGCATGCAAGGTCCCCGTGGAATGATGTATGCCCCGTCGAATGACCTATTCTTTGACAGACAGGCATTCTTCCTGGAGCTGGCATACTCAGGGGGCAGGTGAACATCCCAGGTGCTGGACCCAGGTCAGAGAAGGTGCTGCACAGAGCAGAGTGTGTCCAAGGGAGTCATTAGAAAGCCACTCGGTAACAGTCTGCAGATAGGAGATCCTCACTCACAAGGCCCTCCTGGGGCTGCTAACACTGGGGTTCACATTTGGACCGTCCCTGTGCATGCCCTGGGCCACAGAAGGTGCTAGGGCAGGGGGTGCATGAAGTGCTGTCACCGCGGTTTGTTTGTGGGCTTTATTTGAGCGCTGACCTTTTGGAGGCCACAGACACAGGTGGTACCTGATCACTGCCAGCACTGCCCACATCGGGTTCCTGTGCATGCCCTGAGCTGCCTGGAGACACAGAATCAGGTGCTTCACAAACTGTTCACCTTGCAATTCAAGTCTGGGTTCTGCCTAGGCACTGAACTTCCTGGGGTCACATGACGACTGATCCTTTATTGTGTCACCAGTGCAGCCCACTTCTGGGTCAAACATGTGCCCTGAGCTGCAAGGGGACACTGAATCAGACAGGTGGCCATCAACTGATACCACAGTTCACGTCTGAGACCTGGAAGAACTAGGTAAACTTCACCATCTACCAGAAGGCCCCAGACTAAGCAGCACATCTCAGCAGACACTGAGGGTCAGCCCTGACCACCAGGAAAACTAGGGCCACTAGCAACCTTTGCTGAGCTGCCAAAGAAGAGGGAGATTGAGCCTTCTGCCTCTGGCATCAAATATGACAAGGCGAAGTACGAAAATGCAATCTCAGAACTCCACCTCACTCAGAACAAGTCCAGGAGACATAGATATAAGATAACTGGGTAAACACACACCTGAAATTGCTGAAATGATTGCAATGGAGGTAAACAACTCCATCAGGCTATAGAAGAGATCAGATCAGAAATAATCTCTCAGGCAAAAAATGAAATGACAATAATAATGAAAGAATTGCTCAGCATATCTAGAGAAGAAATAGATAAAAAATAGATGAACATAGGCAATGGATGGATACGTTACATGAGCAATATAGGAATGAATTAGAATGCATGAAACAGACTCAAAGATATTTACAGGAAATCAAAACTTCCATTGAAAGCTTGCAAAACCACTTGAATGAAGCTGAATATAGAATATCAGATCTTGAAGACAGCATGGCAGCTAGTGATCGTAAAAGGATCTCTTCAAATTAACAATGATCCAAGAAAAATCAACTCAACAACTGCAAGACGAGGCAAAGCAAAATAATGTCAGACTAATAGGAGTCAATGAAACAGCAGGAGGTGACACAAATGACATAAAAAGAATATATGCACAAATAATAGAAGAAAATTTCCCTAGCATGGAAACAGAAACAGAGATACATGTAAATGAGGTATATAGAACTCCTACTAGTCATAACCATAATAAAACTACACCCAGACATATAATAATCAAGATCCCAGACCTCCAGCAAAAGAACAGAATATTAAAAGCTGCTAGAGAAAAGAAACAGATCACCTATAAGGGAAAGCGCATCAGAATCACAGCAGACTTCTCAACACAAACACAAGAAGAGCTTGGAGCAAAGTACTACAGGTCCTAAGACAAAACAGCGTCCAACCAAGACTGGTGTATCCTGCCAAACTATCCTTCAAGTTGAATGTAGAAATAAAATATTTGCTCAACAAAGAGCAACTGAAGAACTTCATGAGGGCCAAACCATCCTTACAAAAAGTACTAAAAGACATTCTAGACAGAGAAGAAAATGACTGCAATTTCAAGAACAACAATAGGAAGGAACCCCCAAGCAGAGCAAGCAATTAAACAGGTACAAAAAGTAAGAAACCAATAGCAAGTAAATAACATGACAATGATAAGCCAACACGTATCAGTTATAACTGTAAATGTAAAATACTCAATTCACCAGTCAAAAGAAGCAGATCAGCAGTATGGATTCAGAAACAGAATCCAATGATATACTGTATACAGTAAACACATTTTACTCAAAACAAAATCTATAGACTGAAAGTCAAAGGATGGAAAACAATTCTTCATGCAACAGGAACCCAGAAAAAAGCAGGTGTAGCTATTATGTTTGCAGACAATGTAAAATTCGAACTGAGAACAATCAAAAGAGATAAAGAAAGCCACTACATACTTGTTAGGTGAAAACTGCAAGAGGAAGAGATAACAATCCTAAACATGTATGCACCAAATATCAGAGCACCAAACTGTATAAGACAAATCTTAACAGACATGAAAACCCAAATAATTAATAACACTATTGTTATAGGGGACCTCAACACCCCTTTGACCAAAGAGATAGGTCAACTGGACAAAAAATTAGCAAAGAAATAACAGATCTGAACGAAATCTGTGAATAAATGGACTTAGTAGATGTACACAGTGTTCTATCCCACAACATCAGAATAGACATTTTTCTCAGCTGTACATGGGGCATTCTCTAAAATAAAGCACACTCTAGCCCATAGAGCACATCTACTTAAATGCAAAAGAACTGAAATTATCCCATGCATATTATCTAACCCCAGTGCAATGAAGTTGGAAATTAATGAAAAAAGGAACTCCAAAAACTCCATAAACACTTGGAAATCAAATAACAACCTCCTGAACAACCAAATGGGTCACAGAAGAAATTAAAAAATACCTACAAACAAACAAAAATGTACGTACAACTTACTGGAATCTGTGGGATGCAATGAAAGCAGTCCTCAGAAGGAAATTTATAGCAGTGAACTCACACATAAGAAAAACAGAAAGAGAACAAATAAATAGCCTAATGTTGCACCTCAAACTTTTAGAAAAAGAAGAACAAGTCAAGCCCAAAGCCCAAAGAATGGAGGAGATTATAAATATCAGGGCAGAAATTAATGCAATTTAGATGAAGAAAACCCTACAAAAAATAAGTGAATCAAAAAGCTGGTTCTTTGAAAGAATAAGTAAAACTGATAAACCCCTAGCCAACCTTATCAGAAAAAGAAAGGAAAAAACTCATATTCATGCAATAAGGAATGAAAAGGATGAAATCAGTACAGATTGTACAAAAACCCAAAAGATCATCAAAACCTACTTTGAAAATATTTACTCTGTTAGGATAGAAAAGCTCAGAAGAAATGGACAGATTCCTAAAAACTGTACAAATTACCAAAGTTGAATCAAGAAGATATAAAAATCCTGAACAACCCAATTGCAATTAATGAGACTGAAAATGTGTTTAAAAACTCACCAACAAAGAAAACCCTAGGCTCTGATGGATTCACAGCAGATTTTACATGAAATTCAGAAAAGATTTAATACCAACACTCCTCAAACTCTTCAATGAAATTGAAAAGGAAGCAATTCTCCCTAAATCATTTCTAGAGGCAAGTATTATACTGATACCAAAACCAGGATGACCTAACCAAGAAAGAGAACTACAGACCAATCTCCCTAGTGAATATAGATGCAAAAATACTCAATAAAATACTAGCAAATAGAATGCAGCAAACCACCAAGAATATCATACACCATGACCAAGTCAGATTTATACCATGAATGCAGGGATGGTTCAATATTCACAAATCAATTAATGGTATAGACCATATCAATACAGCCAAAGACAAAAACCACATGATCAACTCAATAGATGCAGAAAAAGCGTTCAACAAAGTCCAACATGCATTCATGATAAAGACCCTACAGAAAACGGGAATTGATGGTCTTTACCTCAATCTGATCAAAGCCATCTATGACAAACCAACAGCCAACATCATACTAAATGGACAAAAACTGAAAGCTTTTACTTTAAAATCAGAACAAGACAGGATATCCACTGTCACCACTCCTATTCAACATAGTTCTGGAAGCACTAGCCAGAGCAATTAGACAAGAGAGAGAAATAAAAGGAATACGGATAGGAATTGAAGGAGTGAAATTATTACTACTTGCATATGAGCCGATACTTTAAATGGAAGACCCTAAAAACTCCACAAGACAACTCCTTGAATTAATCAATACATTCAGCAGTGTAGCTGGATACAAAGTCAACACCCAAAAATCAATAGCATTCCTATACACAAACAACAAACAGACTGAGAGAGAAATTAAGGAAACCACACTTTTCACAATAGCATCCAAAAAACTGATATATTTAGGAATCAATCTAAGAAAAGAAGTAAAAGAACTATTCAATGAAAACTACAATACTCTGAAAAGATATTGAAGAGGATTTCAATAAATGAAAAAACATTCCTTGCCCATGAGTAGGAAGAACCAACACTGTAAAAGTGGCCATACTACCAAAATTGTTGTACAGATTAAATGCAATTCCCATTAAACTACCATTGGAATATCTAACAGATCTAGAGAAAACATTCCTTAAATTCATTTGGAACCACAAGAGACCCAGAATAACAAAAGCAATCCTGGGCAACAAAGACAAGTCAGATGGAATCACAATCCCTGGCCTGAAATTATACTAGGAAGCTACTGTAATAAAATCAACCTGATACTGGCTTAAAAACAGACCAGAGGATAAATGAAACAGACTGGAAGATGCAGCCACAACACAAACGCACTCTGCCAAACAAGCCCACTGGAAGAAAGGTGGCCTCTTTAATAAATGGTGCTGGAAAAATTGGCTTTCCGCCCGCCAAAGACTGAAAATAGACCTAAGTCTATCACCATGCAGCAAACTAAAATGGATCACAGATATCAATATTAAAACAGAAACACTAAATCTATAGGAAGAGAAAGTAAGTAAAAACCTTGAAGACATAGGGGTAGGCAGAGAGTTCATGAACAAAACCAAACCGCACAGGAAATTCTTCAAAGAATCCACAACTGGAATCTCATCCTACTGAAAAGTTTCTGCACATCTAAAGAAATCACCAGCAGAATAAAATAAAACACACAACCTGGGGAAAAATTTTAGCCGACTGTCCCTCGAACAAAAGCCTTCTATCTAGAACATATAAAGGATTAAAAAACATCAGTCTCCCCCAAATTCAAGGACCCAATCCTCAAATGGGCATCTGAGATGAACACACACTTCTCAGATAAAGAAATGCAAATGGCAAATAGATACATGAGAAAATGTTCAACATCATTAGTAATTTGAGAAATGCAAGTTAAAACAACATTGAGATTTCATCTCAGCCAGTAAGAATGGCCACCATTAAGAAATCAACCAATAACAAATGCTGGCGAGGCTGTGAAGAAATAGGAACTCTTCTCCACTGCTGGTGGGAATGCAGACTGGTGAAACCACTGTGGAAATCAGCTGGAGATTCCTCAGCGAACTAGGTCTGGAGGTCTCATTCAACCCAGCTATTGTCCTTCTAGGTTCCCCATCCTGTCCTCCACGTCCCCGTCCTGTCCTCCACGTCCCCGTCCTGTCCTCCATGTCCCCATCAAGTCTCCAGCCACCTCTCCACTCCCTAGTCTGATCTCATTCCCAAGGAAAGCTTACAACTTCTGTGAGGCAAGCTCTTTGAAAGCATTGATTTACACCCCTCTAGAAATTTCCTTTTGAATTTGGTGATACTCCTAGAATTCATTTTCATACCATCCACATAGGAGGTTCGTTAAAGCACACGGGCTATGAGTCATTTTGACTGTGGTAGCCCAGCAAGGAGCCTGTTTCCTGGAGCAGGAGAGTGTAGTCATGGGCAGATAGAGAGAAGGGACAGGCTCTGCAGGTTTCAGGAAGAGTCTGGAAGAGTTGCTCCCCGTGGTGTCCCATGGGTCCCCATCCAGAGGACTGGGCTGAGATGTACACTTTCACTTCATACAGATTTTCTTACCCATTTTTTCCCTGTTGAAGTTGATATTCTATTGAGATTAATCATTGATTTAGTCATTTGAAAGGGCCCTTTGACAAGGGGGAGGCACATAAATAAGCCCTGCCTGTCAGCCTTGGCTGCCCTTCCCTCCCTGCTAACCAGTTCTGCTCTGTAGCCAAGAAGGCCTACATCCTTTACTAGATCCACCCCCCCACCTTGCAGCTGGCCAGGAGGGTCTTCATTGCCTTACCTGCCCAGCAGCCACGCACAGAAGGCTCCTGGGGGCAAAGGAGCAGCAGGACAGAGAACGTGGGGTCACCCTTGCTCCTCTGTCCTCTGTGCATCCACCCATCGCTGGAGAGTTGTAATCAAGAGCACAGGCTCTGGGCACAGGCTGCCTGGGCTCCAATTCCTGCGTTTCTGTTCACTAGATGTGTGATTTGGGTTACCTAACCTAAGCCTTAGTTTTCTAATCTGCAAAATGGAGATGATCATAGAAACCATCACCCAAGCTTGTTGTGAAAATTAATTAATCAAATACTTGGACCAGTACCTGTCCCACAGTAAGTGTTCACATGTTATGATTACTCTTATTCTCCCCGGTGATAGAGCAGAGCAACCCCACCCACCCCCTGCACTTGGAAAAGCAGCTGTATTTCCCACAGTGGATATAGGCCAGCTGCTGAGGAAGCCATGCTGAGCTGTGAGATACCCCTGGCGTGTTCTCTCTCCTGCACACTGTAGCCACACAGGCCCAGGGCACAGAAGGTTAACTGGAAGGCATGGGGCAGGGTGTGATGGAAGGAGGGCTTAGAGCAGAGTGACTACATGATAACATACTAATACATGCACAGGACACCAGGTTTACAGTTGGCTGTGAGCTGGACCCCTGCCAACCTTGTACCTGCCTGGGTTAGAATTTAAACTGGACAAACAAGGAAAGCAGCTGCCGGGACTAGAGGAGGTTCTGATTCCCAAGGCAACCTTAGAGTCCCTGGCATTATCCCATCTCCCAGGCAGAAGGCGAGGAGGAGCTGGGGTTGTGTGAGGGGTGGCGGAGGACATGGCAATGCGTAGAGAGCCCTCAGTCCTTCAAGGACAAGGGCCGGGCAGCTTCCACTAAGAGTTCAGTGCCGCCCTGTGGTAGCTCTTTTTTTTTTTCGTTTTTTTTTTTTTTTTTTGGCGGTTCTGGGGATTGAACTTAGGACCCTGCGCTTGCTAGGCAGGCGCTTATTCCACTGAGCTATATCCCCAGCCCCATGTAGTAGCTCTGTTATAACGTGGATATAAAGGAACATGAAGACACAGCCTGCCCTCAAAAGTCAAGAATTTAGCTGGCAAGATGAGCCTCACATGAATGAAAAGGTTGAAAAGCAGCCAACAAGGAACTTAGCAGGGCTGCTAATCTTTTTTTTTTTTTTTTTTTTTTTTTGGTATCAGGAATCAAACGCAGGACCTTGCACTTGCCAGGCAGGCACTTATGCCACTGAGCTATATCCTCAGCCCCCAGGGCTGCTAATCATACATGCAAAATGTACACAGTTCTCCTAAAGCCAGCGAGAGGGACTAAATGTTTTTCTTAACTTTGTTTTTGTTCTGTCGTTGTTTTATTTTTTAATAGGGAGAATTCCAAGCAGATACAAATGTAGATTGGATGGTAAGTGAACCCTCACCCCCCGTACCCCCACCTGGCTTCCATGTGTTGCCTTTTACATTTCTGGAATATTTAAAGCAAATTCCAGATTATGTGTCATTTCACCTACAAGTACTTCAGTCTGCACAGAACAGATGATTGTTAAGGCTTCTCTTCACTACGGCCTGGTTGTGTGTGTGTGTGAGGGATGTCTGAAGGTGAACTTGAAGGAGTGAAGAGAGAGTGATGTGTGCATTAGAGACTTGGCAGAGGTGCAGATTTTACACACACAGTCCCTTGCTGGCCGGTGTTGGAAGCTACGTCGCTGCTGAGGAATGCCGCAGCAGACCTCACACCCCAGCCCGACCGCACACGGAGCCAGGGAGCTGGATCCGCAACATGGCTCCATTTCTGCTTTCCAAAGCAAAGGAAATACTTCAGGGCAATTATCGAGACCCTGTTGAATTTACCAAGCTGAATCCAACCAAGCCCAGAAGCGTGGAGCCTGGGGCTGAAAGCTTGTAAGATATGAAAGGATTCTCCTGAGTTTTCCATGGCTCAGTGGAAACATTAAATTGGCCCCAGGCCCTGAAGTGCCTAAAATGAGGTTAGAAGTCATAGTCAAATGTCTTGGGGACCCAGAAAGTTAATCCTGCTACAGGCTCAAGGGGACTCCTGCCTTAGAAAATTGGACTGCATTGAGTCTGCCACCCTAAAAGTCCTTTCAACGACTTGCAGTGTATCCAGCAAGTCAGACATGCTGAAGGAAATGACGACATTGTGTGCTTCTGTGTGCCTAGCTTGGTACTGGGCCTGTTGTCATGGAACTTACTGTCTGATGGCTAGAAAGACATAAACCCATCAGCGCATATGTCGGCACCATGCAGGTCTGTGAGTAAGAGTGCCTATTGACCATTAATCAGAGGACACCATCCTTCCCAGTTTATTAACTGAAAGACCTGAGATTTAGAGATCTTTATCACTGCCCTGACATCACACAACTAGAGAGAGAGGCAGGTGTGCTCTTGGGGCTTTCTGGCCCCAAAGCCTGCGTTCTGTGCATGCCACTGCATTGTGCTGAGCCTACAGGTGCAAGGAAGAGGGCACAGGTAACTGCAAAACAACGCCAGCCATGCAAAGCAGATGAAATGAGGAGTGTGGAGGAGGGCTGTGTTGGCAGAGTGACAGACAGACTGGGTTTTGCAAGGGCAGAATCAGAACTTAAGGTGCAAGTTACAAGTAGACCACAGAGTAGCAGCACAGCCACTATTCTAGCTGCTGCCTGCAGGATCTCTAAGCTGTCTGTAGCCTCACGGTTCATAAAGTGCTTGAACAGACTCCACTCTCCCAGCAGCCATGCAAGGTAGGTTAAGTTTTGTCATTTTTTTCAAATTAGTATACTGAGGCCCAGGGAGCCTGAGGTCTCTTAGCTAGGCAGAGTGAGAGGAAGGATGTCAGCTCAGGTCTGTCTGACCCCAAGCCTGTGCCTGGGGAATCCACCAGGAGGACAGGGCAGAGGCTGAGGCTGCCGTAGAGAGGATTCCTAAACTTCATGGGGATGGGCCTGCCACCCTGTGAGACCCCGCCCAGCCCTGTAAGAATTAGAGACTTGAGATAGGACTCAGTGGAGAGAAGGGAGGACTCTGTCCCCAGTAGGTAGGGGTGGGTAGGAGGGAAAGGGAGAATCCTGAAGATGGTGGGGGAGGAGCTTGAAACAGCACAGGGCAGAGGGAAGGGGTGCCAGATAAGATGCAGAAAGGGCAGTTGGATATCTGGACTAACCCTGGGGGGAGCGGAGTGTGTGAAAACTGAGGACATGTGATGGCCACGGATAACGTCAAGTGGCCAGTCACCACCTTGGAGTGGCCTGACCTGGAGCTATGACCCCCTCATACCAGCATATTCTGCCTCTTGCCTTCTTTTATCTCTAACCCATCTCTCCCTCTACTGCTGTCTCAGCTGGAGTCACAGACTGAATCAGAGAGGTGCTGGCAGAGGCAACACTCAGCCTCAGAGAAGATCCCTGGCAATGAAAAAATGCTCGGTCCACAAGAGTTGGTCTGTTTACTATGGACTCAGCCCAGTTTCTGCATCCTAGCTCCTTGTCACCCCCATGGGCTTTAACCTCAGGACACCACCTTCTGGAATGCCACTGGGACCTGACCTTGGCCCCATCAGGCCTTCGCAGCACAGATTTCCCAGAGGTCTTTCCACCTTCTGTCAGCATCCAGGCTTCCTTTGTACGGTACATGCCCACACAGCCAAGGGCTCACCGTGCCTCAGGCTCCACTGTAGAGTGGAGGAGGCACATCGTATTCAGAGAAATCTTGGTAGCCCAGGGTGCCAGAAGGCTGAGGAGCTGCCTGGAGAGAAGGGCCTCTCTGAGGCACAGATGGAGCAAGGGAAACAGATGGTGAAGGCCTGAGGAACAAGGTCTCTGAGGGAGCACCGCATGCTGTTCTTCACGGCTTTCATGTCAACCCCAACTCCCCCAAGGGTGGGGGATCATGGCGTGAAATTTCCTGGGATCTGAGATTGAGGGTGTAAACTAAGCAAGGTCCATCTTCCAGAAGAGCGTGCCTATCAAGACTGGGGCCAGGGCTTTGGACATGCCAACGTGGGTCGGCCCTACTGGGGGAGACCACCCTAGCTCAGGGAACCTACCACTTCCAGATCTGCTCAGACTCATTTCTAAGCAGGGCTGGGCGACTACACAGCCTCTAAGGCCTCTGCCCTTCTGCTTTCTGCTTCTTCCCTCCAAAGTACAGATGTCCTTGATGATCACAGCAAGCTCATCCAGAGGGCAGGGAACAACTGACTGGATGTTCAGGAGCCATCACCATCAATAACCAAATCTCAATTTTCATTTGAGTATCTTCCCATTGACAGGAGACCAGTGGTGAACTTACGATTTTATTACACTTTGGTTTTTATCCACAGGTGGCTGCTGGAACTTGCTACCCTAACCCTATCTAGTTTGCATGTTGGCTCACTGTCTTCCCACCCTCTCGCCCCTCTCCATGTCTTTCCCTCCCAGTGCATCTTTCCTGGAAGATAGTGAGCCAGAGGAAGTGCACCCTACAGGAAGCTGCCCTCATTCAACTTTATCACGCGGCTATCGTGATCACCTCTTTTTGTGACAAGGCTGGTGCAGGCATCCCACAGCCCTGGTCATTACTGCCCTCCTCGTGATAGGATTAGTCAGGTACAAGCACCCTTTGGACCAAGTGACCACACGGGGGTCCTGAAGGATTACACTGGGAAGAGGAGCCCTACAGAGGCTGACCCCTGTAAGGGTCCCCAGTAGGTGTGCAGCTTTATGCTCGGTCCTAAGTAATTTTAGAATTTAAATTTTTGACTTCGAGATGCTCCTCCTGATTCTTTTTCATATCTGTCCCGTGATTCCTGATGGTGTTCTGTTCTCGCTCAGCGTTGTGAGTCCATCCTTTTGCAGAAATCACTGCATGCATAACTATTCTGTATCTGTAACTCTCATATCTGTGGTTCTTAGCGAAGGAGTTCAAATCTGTATTTTCCTGTTGACTTTCATTCTTGGTTACTTGCTTCTATATGGTTCTTTATCATCATCATATGCCACAGGAATTTTGAAGGCCTAGGTTAAGGTGTTTACCTGGGCAGGATTTCAGTATGGTTTGTGCATAAACCCAGTAGCAGTGCCATCTTGGGACCATGTCAGTCCATTTCCAGGGCTTAACCTGATTTCAAATTCTCCCTTTTTTGCTGCAGCCCAAAGATCAGTTAGTCACCCAATTACAAATCACAGGGCATGTGCCTCAGAGCAACAGCATTCCTTTCTCTGCTTCCTGATAATTCCTCCCAGCTGTGATTTTGCCTTGTGATGTGCTCTTTTTCATTGGAGGTGCCTATCATAATAGGTTTCTCATAGTTCAGATAAACCCCATAATGTATCATAAACTATAGTCAGGACACAGATGCTTTGCACCATAAAGGCCTTCTAGTGATCTGGTCTTATACATGAGCAGCTCCACCAATAATCTAGGTCTAGTTCTTTCACTCACTTCATAGGTATCTTGAGTGCTTTACATGTGCCGGGCATTATTTTTGCTGTTGAGGTACAGTGTCTGTCTGCATGGTGCTTGTGGTCTGATTCAAGAATGATTCAAGGCCAGTGCCGTCTGTGGAATGAACGCCGTGGGAGCTGCTTCATATTTTGTTCACTCGTGATGTGTTGGATTCCTGCTGTGCATCATGAAGCACATTAGGAATCCGGGACTTAGAGACAACCCTACCCTCACGTTGCTCTCATCCCCATGGGGAAAACAGACATTTGGGGGGGTGTACCAGGGCACAAAGGAGCAAGCACTGAGCTGGAGGTGGAAGACAAGAGTGACTGATGCTCAGAGAAGGCCCAGGGAGGTAAGGTGGAACAGCATCCAGAAAGATGAGTGTGAGTTACCATCAAACAGCAACAGAGAGCAGGCCACTCCCGCAGAAAGAAGGGCCCGGGAGTGGCTGGGGTCGTGGAGGAGCCCAAGGCACCAGGGAGCACAGGAGAATGCGGTGTGACAGGAGCATGGACAGCAGGAGCCAGGCCGGGGGAAGAATAGCTGGAGACGCACAGGAGGCTGCTTCACCTCCATGCCTCAGCGCCACCTCAGGGCCCTCCCTTCCTTCCCTGCCTCCACCGCCACCCCTGCAGGAGCTAGTTTCCCAACCCAGCAAGTTCTGCTTCCTAAACAGTACCTATCTGTCTCCTCCTTCTCACTCCGGGGCCACTTCCTTGGTTCAGGTCCCATTGTTTCCCGCCTGGAGTGGTACAGGACCCTACTGACCGGTTCACCTTTGTCCCCATCTGCCCATCCTTTCTGCCACTTTCAGGGTGATCTTTCAATGAATACTTGATCACATCAGTCACCTTCTTCCTCCACTGACTCCCTGCTGCTTTCAGGAGAAAGCTTACATTGGAAAGTCCACCCAGAAGACCTTCATGGGAGTGCCTCTCCTGCCTCATCTCCCAGCCACACCTTGGTCCAACCAGCACTTTCTCACAGTTCCTTCACAATTTAAAGTCAGCCTGGAGATCTGTGGCTGCCCCTCCTTTGTGCTTACACAGGACCCTGCATGCATCCTTCTCATACGGTGTTGTGACATTGGACTGTCACCATGATTAACCTGTCTGTCTTCTGTATGATGGCAGAAGCCCCTTGAGGATAAGGTCATGCCTGTCTATCTATCTTTGTATCCCCAGCACCTAACAAAGTGATGGACATAAGGTAGATACCCAGCATGTTTGTTTGATCCACCAGTCCAGAGGGATAGAGAGGAAATATATGGGGCATTGAAGGTGTGTGTGTGTGTGTGTGTGTGTGTGTAGTAAACACAGGGGTAGAGCATTCCCCTGGACAACCTGACCAGCTGTCCCTCGGATGTGTAACCTTGCCCTAGTTTCCTCAGGTGCGCAATGACTGCTCTAGACCAATGGCTACAACCCCTTTCTTCTAACTTTCTATAAACCTGACAATCTATAAGTGAAGGGGAGATAAAGGTGTAGAGCAGAGATTCTCCAAGTGTGTTCCCCTCACAGCACCAGCAACTTAGCATGCAGATTCTCAACTGTCACTCCAGTTCAAGAGACTCAATCAGAGGTGGAAGCCAAGCATTCTATGGTTTACCAAGCCCTCCAGGCAGTTCTGATGCACACTGAAGTTTGAGAACCACTGGTTTAGAATATCAACATTGTCACCCACAAAAATTGCCACTGAGGTGGTAAAATGAGATAATTACCACAGATAAAGAGTGGTACCTCTGCCAAGAGCTGCAGCTGTGGGCTTGCAGAGCAGGACCAACAGCAGTGGCCTGGAAACTTGCATAACCCCTTCTCAGGAGTCTGCCTGCAGAGCCAGAAACACCTCCCTTAGCACCTGAGCGCCTCCGCACAGAGTGTCTGGGCTCAGACCCCGTGTCTTGAGGTTTCTCTTTCTCCTGTGGACATGCCAAGTCCTCCAGCTCTCTCTGTTCCTGCAGTTGGGAGGCATAGTGAGAAAGAGGGGTGCTCTGAAATCAGGGAAACCTGGCTTGGAAAACCAGCTAAGCTGATGATCTTCGGCATGTTACTTAACTTCTGTGAGCTTTGCCCTTTTTATCTCAGAAATGGGACTGAGAATGTCTCCTACAATTATGAGCATCTAAACGGCCTGTACTGATGATAAGTAAAAATATTTCTGAATTGTCACTGTGATTGTTGATCTAATGATCGCCTCTTCTCTTCCCTCTGGGTTTACCCTCACCTCCGGGGGGAGTTTTCAGAGAAAGTTCACATTTCCAAAATGCAAAGCAGCCTTTTGTCTTTTGGCTGACTGCTGAGTCTTACCTGGCCATCGACATGAGCCCTGCAGACAGCTGTGGTGGTAGGAAGGAGGGGCGACCTGAGGCTCTGGCTTCTTTCCCAAGTCCCCCACCCTGGGGTCAAGACTAGAGGTGAAGTTCTTCATAGAATTTTGGCTAGGCTGATGCCCTAACCTGGTCATCTCTGAAGTTTTCTGTCCTTCCCCTCTAACCCACTGCTGCCTGTTCTGTGGGCTCCTCTGAGCCACAGTTTTAGTGTGAAGCCACTAGTATTTGTGCATAGGGACTCTGGACTCAAAGAGCCCTGTCTATGTCTTAATTCTGTAGCTGTGTCACTGAGCCACCTTGGGCATAGTATTTAGCCACTTTGTGCCTTAGTTTCCTGACCTGTAAAAGGAGGACAATAATGTATCTAGGGGTTACCAGGAGGAGAAATGACATTATGTCTGTTCAGTACCTAATAGAAGAGGTTTTTTAAACACACACTAAGAGGTGCTGGTCTGCTCTCATCATCTGTGCCCTAAACTGGCAATGTCCTGGCCTCCAGTATCGAATGTGCTCCCCGCCAGACAGGCACCTTGCTCCCCACTGAGAGGTGGGCAGAATCCTATGGAGAGCGGGGCTTGCACTTATCTCCTAGCACCTGGAGGAGGAAATGAAGGCAGCAATTAATTGTACAAAGCGGGTGGTTTGTGCAGCTTAAGTTCAGATAAAAAGTTTAATTATCCCTAAGCCCTAATACAAATTAATTAGCCCTCCATATTAGGAAGGTAAGCTTTCCTTCTCTTGCCTCAGCTCAGACATCGCTGTGGATTACCGAGAATGTGCTGGGAGAGAGAAGGCAACAAAAAAGCATGGAGTCCTTGATGCCATCTGCTCAGGGCAAGCAGCTGCTCTACACTGGCACCATCTAGGATTCTGGGTAGACTCCTAAGCCTGATTGAGCACCATAGTCCATCTATACCTAGGATGTCACCTCCAGGAGGAGCTTTCCTGCCCCCATTATCCCCATCCACAAAACCATGATGGGGCTAAGAGAGGAGTTATTATTTGCATGAATGGTGTTATGACTTGTGTCTGAGGTACCCCCAAAGCCTCATGTGGTCTCAGGGCTTTTTCGGAGTTGGTTGAATCTAGAGTGTGTGATACTTAGATTAAGGGTATGTGACTAGTACATCAGTCCACTGATGGTTTGGCATAGTTCTGGCCACAATTAAGGGTGTGAGTGCTACACCCTCTCTAGGGCATGTACCCTGCACACAATACGAAGAACACAAAGAGTGTTGTACCCTACCACATCCCTGGTGCTTCTTCTGTCTTCCACCACCATGAACGGTTGCCCCTGTGCCATGTTCCTCCCTGCCTTGGAGCCAGTCAATTATGGACTGAAACCTCCATAAATTGTGAGTTAAGTAAACCTTCCCTCCATAACTTTGGGTGTCAGGTATTTTGTCTCAGCAAAGAGAGAAAAGCAGCTAAGACAATTGGAGGAAAGCAAAAAAGAAATAAGGCTCTGGATTTAAGTTTTTTCTCCAGGATACAACTTTTTCTATTTTTTTTCTTGTCCCTCTCTTTCCTCAAAATTTCATAAGATAGGCTGTAGAACCACCAACATCTCGATATTCCTGCCCAGGTGGGCCCTAGGAGAGGCTGTGGAATAAAGAGCCCTGTCCACCATGGTCATCACAACCATATTAACTGCTGCTTAATGAGTGTTTACTGTGTGAGAGGCATGTAGTCCTCACAACAGCCTCGCAAGGTAGGTTGTGTTCATTAACTTGAACTTTCACAAACATCCCTGAAGCACTTTGAGCAGGGATCTGCATTGCAAGGTTATGTTTCTTAAACCCAGCACAGTGACCCCTGTGCCAGTAATCCCACATACTCTGCAGGCTGAGGTGAGGTGGAACGTGAGTTCAGAGTCAGCCTGGGCAATTTAAAAAGGCAACGTCCCCCCAAAGTGCTTCTTTATGAATTAAAAGGGGAACAAAAGTAGAGGTGAGAAGTCTGGTTAGGAGCCCTTTGCAGAAGTTCACTCTAGAAAGAATGGGGGTCTGAGAGGCTTACCTAACACTTACAAAGCTCTTACTGTGTGCCAGACTAAGCGCTTTTACAAATACTAACCCATTTAATCCCTCACAACGACCCTGTGAAGTACATACTATTATTTTATCAATGCCAGGAATCTAAAGACAGGAAGATAAGAAACATGCCCACGTCACTTAGCTGACAAGCAGCAAAGCCAGGTCTGCTCTAGGCAGTCTGCGCGCAGAGTGAGTCCACCCTTTGGAGCACTGCGCCGCCGTATCGCTGCCCCTGGGACTGTAGGGGGAGAGGGAGGTTAAGTTCTAGCTGCCCCCTCAGAATCCTCTTCCAGGACCAACCTCTTCGCACTCCCCACACACCCTCTTCCTTACCCTTCCCAGAGGAGCATGAGGTACAGCACGGAGGAGCAGGGCAGTGGACAACAAACCAGCTCCAAGTCTAACCCCAGCAGTTCTCTGTCTCGTTGCTTAAATGACCTTAAACAAGTTTCTGTCCTCACTGGACTCCAGCTCCTCATTCTGAAAGTGGTTTATCCCTATCTGTTAGGGTGCATGATTCTGAGACCTCCTCGTGTGGATAAAGTTCCTACCACGGGCTCGGTCCAACATTCCCTCCCATCCTTTCAGTCCTCATCCCCTATTCCACAGGCCAAAAGTTCCCATTCCCTTGATTGTTTCCTTGAGAGGATTTCCAGATAATTAACCATCCCAGCCTCCCTTCTATGACATGATTCAGTTCATCAATATCCTACCGACTGTACAGTGCCAGGAAGCAGTCTGCATCAACAAGCAGAGGATGAACACCCCCTCCCTCTTCCTGGACCCTGTACTCCTGTCACTCCAGCCTGACATGGCATAAGGCTTAGTAGCTATTACACTGTTAGCCACCATTGAAATTAAATTCCCCAGTGATTTTTTACATGCACTCCTTTTAAACCAGGTTTCTTCCATCAACTTCACAAGTCATTGATTATTTGAATCAAAATACTTGTGGCATCATTTATCTTTGTAAAATTAATTTGGTTGGTTTCAGCCATGAGTACAACCTGTTAAAATCCTTTGACTCATAAGGTCTCCACTCCATGATAGCCCTGTCATTTAGAAACTTCAAAAAAATTACTTTAAAACAATCAGCAGCAACAGGGTCCCCATCATCATTATCACAAAATCAAAAACAAAAAACAAAGTTAAGCAAAAATAATAATTTGCTGTTAAGCAGAGGCAAAGAAAGAACCAAACAGCTGAGCCACACATAGTCCAAGGTGAAGCTGGCCCTCAGCAAGACCATCTCCTTCCCTTTTCTCTTTTTGCGTATGTCAGACTTCTTCCTCTCAGCTAGAATCTGTTTTTTCCCATGGCAGAAAGTAGAGCTGCCAACAGTTCCAGGGCATTACTTGTTACAGCTTTAACTTCTTCAAAAGAGACTCATCTGCTCCCTAAGGTACAATTCTAGGAAAGGGAAAAATGCCCAACACCATTAGCTGTAGGGAAAATGCAAATCAGAGCCACAATGAGATACCGCCCCTCACCCACCATGACAGCTATAATAAAAGACAGACACTAGAAAGTGTTGTCTTCTATAAGAAGCAGTTGAGCCCCTATTTGCTGCTGGTGGGATGCAAGTGGTACACTTTGGACAACAGTTTGCTAGTGCCTTGAACTATTAAATAAACATAGTTATCCTGTGGCTCTTGGAGAAATGAAAACACTGTCCACACAGTTACTTACCTAGTTCACAATAGGTAAAATGTGAAAATAACCCATATGTCTCTTAACTTATGAATGAATTATTCAAATGTGGCATATCATTATTGAGATATAAGAAGAAATACTGATATGCTATGTGGATGAACCTGGAAAGCATTATGCTGAGTGAAAGAAGTCAAACATAGAAGGCCACATGTTATATCTACATCTTTATCTGAAATGTCCAAAATAGAGAAACCCGTAGAAAAAGAATTAATGATTTCCAGGAACTGAAAGTTGAGATGGGGTGTGGTCACTGGCTGCTAATCAATGTGATGTTTCCTTTGGAAGTTATAAAAATGTTAAAACTGTGTAACTGTGATGAAGATAAAGCATAGCTGCATAAATAGACTAAAACCTGTTGAAATATACGACTTCTTAAACACACTTAGGTTCTGTCTCACTCTAGAAAGTAGAGCTACCTTCATGAATTTAAATACTGTGCAAGGTCCTGAGTTCAATTCCTGGTACCAAAAAAAAAAAAATTCAAGTGTCAGGGAGCCTGCAGGGAGAAAGAACCCTTCTTTACTATTTTTTTGGAGTATTACTGGTACAACAACTACGAAAAACAGTATGGAGATGCCTTAAAAACTAAAAATAGAAATTCCTTTTGACCCTGCTACTGCTCTTCTAGAAATCTTTCCAAAAGAGTTAAAGACATCATATTACAAGAAAAGACATCATATTACAGTGATACATGCACACCCATGTTTCTAGCAGCACAATTCATAATAGCTAAATCTTGGAAGCAGCCTATATGTCCATCAACAGATGAATGGATAAAGAAAATGTAGTATTTATACATAATGGAATACTACTGTGTGGTAAAGAAGGATAAATTGAAGACATTTACAGGAAAATGGGTGTGCCTTGGAACCATAATGTTAAGTGAAATAAATCAGACATGGAAGCTTAAATATGACATTGTTTCTCTTATATGATAAATCCAGTAGAGAAATAAAGTGCAAAATAAAAGACAATAGAAAAGAGAGAATTACTGTATAATTACTGTATAATTACTGAATTACTGTAATTCAGCATGGCCAATGTATGTAAAAATATAACTTGATTTAGTATACTGTAATTATTTCGTATGTTTCATATGGTTTTTATTTTTTTATTTTTTGGCCCTGTTGAAATAGGGTCTCACTGAGCAGTTCAGGCTGGCCTTGAGCTCACTTTGTAGCCCAGGCTTGTCTCAAATTCACAATGATCCTCCTGCCTCAGCCTCCTGAGTGCTGGGATTATAGGAGTGCACCACCACGCCCGGCCTATATGGTTTTTAGTCTGTGAGTCTGGCTGTTCATCTGTGTTTATGATAATTAACTTGATAAAGACTTTAAAATAAATAAATCTGAAAAAAAAGCCACACAATTTAAATTGTTGAATGTTATGGTGTGTAAGTTGTATCTCAATAAAGCTGTTAAAAAGTAAGTCCAGGACAAGAACTCATGGACTGAGCTGCTTGGGACTGATGTGGTACTGTAAACTACTGCGGCGGTGGGAGCTGGGGCACAAGGGAAGATCTGTGAGACTGTGGCAGCCCCTCTGGACAGAGCTTCTGTCCTCCTGGCGGGTGGGAGCACAGGCCCTAGGTGGGGTAGACCATTTGCAGACAAAACAATGCCTATCCACCACACTGGCTATTTGTAAAGAATTCAGTGTTACCTAACACTGAATTAACTGTTTCTTCTGAATTATCACCACAGTTCTAGAGAATTAAAAACCTACTTAATAGGTAAGCAATTAAATAAGTTCCGCAGGGTCATTTCACTAGTAGGGGCTGGGGTTCAAACCCAGGTCTGACTCCACCCTCCTCTCAGTTATTGGGCTGTGCTGCCTCCCTCTCCCTTCATACAAGTTGTTAAAAAAATTCTAGAACATTCCAATGGCGACCTAACTTTACACCCGTTCTTTATTTTGTTTACATATTTATGCTTTCACTAATTGAAACCCTTCTAAACAGGAAAATTGTAAACTTCCCAATGCTGGCATAGGATCACTATTGAAGAAGTGCCACAAGACTAAAAATACTCTATTCCTACTAACCACAGCACTATCCATGCCACATTCCTCTAGCTTGTCAAGGGTATAAAGAGCTGGAGCGACAACACCGCTTGGTAAAATCATGATGCAACAGGTCTGTAACAGTCTCCAGATCTACCATGCAGTTAACCTCACTCTCAAAACAAGAAATAAGTTAATTTGGCAAGCCGAGTGTGTAGCAAGCCAATACAGCTCATTTTCCAAGCGTTCACAAGCTGTCCACTTAATACTTTGCTCTCAAATCCTGCCAGAAATCTCATGGAGAATTGATGAGTGCCAAGCTTTTGGTCTGTAGTTTCTCAGACCTCTTTTCTCCTTCTTTGAACTGTCAGTATATCAGTTTTCCATCTCTAGTCTCTTGGTGTTTCTGTGCTGGTCCATGATTTCTCAAAGATCATGGGCACTGGTTCTGCAAGTCTGTCTGCATATCCGTCCTGCCTCCAGGGCTCAGGTCCTCATGGATCTGTGATACAATTTAACTGAACCCCACTGGACACTTGCCCACTCTGAATCTCCAACTTTAAGCTCCCATCCTTCCTACCAGCGTTGGTCCCAGCCTCTCCAAGGTGATGTTATGCTTCTCCGTGGAGAAGGCAGAAGTGCCTGGAAGTGGAGCTGTTCTGCTTTTGTTTTGTCATTTGATACCAGCAGATCAACTGCCCCAGGATAGGCACAACTCCCCTCCTCTTTTGGTCTTCAGATAGATAAAAAACCTTGTCCTTAGCATCTTCACCAACCTCGATCTCTGAAATGTAACCTTCCCACTATGCTTCATTTTCCTTCATTTTCACCTGTGGCCATGTGCTCATTGGCCGTCTTTCTGTTGTGCCATCTGAAAATCCCAGCCTACATGATGTGTCTCAGGAGCAGCCCACTTTTTTCCATGACCAGGATTATCTGAATTTGGGAAAATTAACTGTTTTTAGAGTTTCCCACCAACAAAGACTATCATTTCCAGAATGCCTCAATAAAAGAAATAATGTTTATTATTTATGAGCTGCATGTATCACAATAGGATAATGATGTAATGGATCTTCCTTTTATAGACAGACATGTAAAAAACAACTTTGAGTCTCACTATTTTAGCAGCTGTCATTCCTGATCAGGCTAAGCCTGTTTATTCTCCAGACATGCAAAGGGCAAAGAGGCAGAGGAGATGATATTTCTGGCTTTGGTCAGAGTAGTTATCACTGCTCTTTGCTTAATAAGGTCTTTAAATTATCTCAGGAAAGAGGAAGCTAAACACTTAACTACTGTGGAGAGCATCTTATTGATTGGAGGAGAGGCTCTAGCTGGGCTGCCCGGGGCTGAGTGGGAGCCAGGCCATGCTAGTCCCTGGGGGCAGCCGCCAGGGTGTAAAGTACTTAAGAGAGTTTCTCTGAGTGCTGAGAGGAGCAGGCTCCATCCCAGTGAGTCTCTGGAGCTGTTTCACAGCTCACAGTCCTCGTCTGAGAGAGTGTGGTTATTGGAATATGCAGAGGGCAGGAGTGGATTCTGATCCCAGCCAAGTGAAAACAGGAAATCCATGAGGTACCTTTCATCCTCAGTCTTCGCATCTGTACAAAGGGGCTAAGAATACAAAGTTCACAGGGCTCGTGGGGTCTATGTGAGGTAAATATATAAAAATGTTTTGTAGATGGTAAATCCACATGAGAAGAAAGTGAGTTTGTTATTTCTATGACCATAAATGAGATTCTATTGCTCTTCTGCTTAAAATTCTACCATGGTGCCTCACTGTACTGGGGATAAATCTGTACTTCCCACCCTGACCCACCAGGCACTGTGTGCTCGGGCCCTTGCCGGGCCCCTCTACTTCCTTTGATACATCTCTCCCCTCCATCACATGTGCCATTCCTCTCATCCCTTAACAATTGCTAAAACAGGCCAAGCTCCTTCATAGCACCTCAGGGTCTCTGTACTTCCTGCTCCTCCTCCCTGGCACACTCATGCCGGGCGCTTTACGCAGCTAGACCCTTTGCTTCAGATCTTAGCTTAAATGCTAGAGCCTTGGAGAGGGCTTGCCCAACCACATTCCCACCATCTGACATACATCTGTTTTGTTCTCATAGAAACAACCACAAGCCACAGGTTTGTACTACATTCACTTTCTTGTATATGGTCTTCCCCTGGAAGGAGGTTGGCTTCATGATCACAAGGATCTTGTCTGTTTCATTCCCTCCTGGGTTCTATCAGTGGACCTAGCATGTAGTAGGCATATTAAACAATTATTGGATGGGTGGATGAATAGATGGATGAATGGATGGATGGGTGGATGGATGGATGGATGGATGTTTGCTGGAGATCCTGACTTATTTCCCAAATGATCTCTCTTCTTCATACTCTACTACTCTCTCCCTCTCTCTCCCTCTCTCTCTTTCTCTCTCTCTCTCAGATATGGAGACATGGTGCCTAAAACAATTGCAGGAAAGATCTTTGGCTCCATCTGTTCCCTGAGTGGCGTCTTGGTCATTGCCCTGCCAGTCCCCGTGATTGTTTCCAACTTTAGCAGGATTTACCACCAGAATCAGAGAGCTGATAAACGCAGAGCACAAAAGGTAAGCCACAAACACAGGGATAAGGCAGAGAGGAACTGTAAGGATCACAAGGTACAGGTAGGTTGCCAGGCCTGGGGTCCCTTAGAGGATCCCTGCACTGGAAGTCTTTGACTTGGGAAGATAAGGCAGCTTCATATCCCTTCCTGTCCACCAGTGTTCTGAACTCCAACCCCCATCAGCTCAAAACCCCAACAAACCTTCCATTATCCATACTAATTCTTCCCCCTTATGGATATTCTTTGGCAGCTCCTCAGACCTGGTTCCATCTGCACTGCCTCAGCCAAGGCTGTTGAGCTGTCTGATGGCTCCTCCCTCATCCAGCCAAGAACTTAGTGGGAAACATAGTCCCATCTTAATATCCCGCAATGGCCTATAAAAACCTAGTGCCAAAAAAAAAGTGTGCCAAAAGGAAAACGAGAGAACACTCTGAGGCCATAGAGTTCAGGGACAAACCACACATCAGGTTTTAGTGACCTTCACAGTATCGTAGAGTAAAGGCACAAAACTCAACAGATGGCCAGGAGAATTTGTCAGTACTGAGAAATACTCTACTTTATTCCCAAGATGTACTCTTGGTTTTTTTGTCTGTTTGTTTGTTTGGGCTTTTTTGTGGTACTGGGAATTGAACTCAGGACCTTGTGCTTGCAGGCAGGTGCTTATACCACTGAGCTATATCCCCAGCCCTAAGACATACTCTGTAAGTCAGCAAGGACAGGTAAAATACTCTCACCTGCCCTAGAAAGAAGGGAATGTCTGTAGGTTTGGAGTTTGGAGCAAGCTCCTTCTATGACTACCCCTCAAGCTTCTCTAGAACAACCCCTATACTTCCCCTCCTCTTACTAGCATTTCTAAGGCGTTTGGCTCAGGGGGGCTCCCAGCAGTGACTTTTATCATGGCTTTTATTAGGAAAGGGACGTCTGTGGGGGAGTTTGGCACTTTTATCTTGACCTGACTGACATGTGATGCCCCTTCAGCAGTATCTTGACCTCCAGGGAGTGTGCTCAGAGCACCTAGATACAAAGGACCAAAGAAGACTTAGCTGAGAGCTTATGGAGGCCTAGGATTTTTTTTTTCTCCTGATGTTCTTCTTTCTCCCATTCATTTATTCTACAAACATTACTGAGCACCTACTATATAGCAGGTCCTGCAGCAGGATTATTTCCTCCCTTCCAGAAATAACCATTTGGTTTAGATCAAAAGAATCTAGTATTTCAGAACAGATCTGTGTATGCTGGCTGTAACAAAGCCACAGGTTTGTGAAACCTAGCTCCAAAGTGTGTAACAACTATTGCCCAATCTATAGAGAATAATATATAATAAATATACACAATATAATTATACACATATAAACATACACATGGATAAATATATACATATAATTATGAAGTAAACCTGGTTGGTTCCCACCACCAGCATATCACCAGCTCTGTGCCCTGAATGGTCACCTTGTTCTTGCTCTCCTGCCTTTCTGTCTGAACTCAATTTTTACATATCCTGACCTGGTCTATAATGTTGCTAGCCCTAAGATTTCTAGTCTGGTGTCCTTGCCATCCCACTGGCCCATGTCTCCTATCTCTCTACACAAGATCAGAGTTCTTCCCCCATACCCACTGGCAACCACCCCAGAAATGAAAGCCTTATCTCTTTCCCTAAGTCTGCTGACAGTTTTGGACAATAGTCTAAATTCATTATGCAATTCTAAGTAAAGGGGAAGGGAGAAATTCAGCCAAATCTAGGCACATGAGGCCCTGAAGGACTAGGAATCCTATAGCACACATACCACCCACTGACACCAGTGCAGAACTAGCGCTGGAACAGGTTTTTGGCAGAGCAAGCGGGGTTCACAAGAACCCACACCCCTCAGCTGTGCTCTGGGTAGCTCCTGCAGCCACCTTTCCCTCCCTGCCCACATCTCTACCAACTTCCTATAGTGTCTCGTTTGCAAAGAATACAACAGTGGACATTTCCCCCTGAGGCTTTATAAAGCTCACTTTGTGTGTGATTAAAATCCAGAAGTAATTCTGGCTTTCTTCCTCTAGCTGCTCAAGATGAGTCTCCTTCCTGCCCCTCGTCCTCTTCTCTCTTCCTTTGAAATCAGAGTAAATATTTACAGTATTTTCACCCAGCCTGGACAGTTTCTCCTCAAGCTTGCTCAGCTCTGTCTCTTTCACCTTGGGCTTACTTTGAAAAGAAAAAACATCAATACTGCTTGCTTCTAGGACTGAGTCTGTCACCATGAGCCAAGGCAAACAGGTCCAGGGGACCTTAAGGGACTGGGGAGAGGACCAGTGGGACTAGTCCTCAGCCCAGACCACATACCTGGGGGCTGAAGTGGCCACAAAGATAAGTTCCAGCCCACGGCCTTTAGGTATAAAGGTTCAGAAAGAACTTCACATGGTAATCTCTACCCACAGTGACTGATTTGCTTCAGAGACTGCATTTTCTGAAGCAAGAGAACTAAAAGTCAAGTGGGGAGGTCAACAGTGCCCCCAAAGAGGGACCCTCATGCATAATCATACCCTTCATTTTTAATGGAATTTTTTATTGAAGTAAGTATAGATTCTATTTAGTTGTAAGAAATTCTACAGAGAAGCCCTTGGTATAGTTTTCCAGTGTTAACAGTTTATAGAACTATAGTACGATATCACAACCAGGCTATGAACACTAATACAATCCACCAGCCTTAGTCAGATTACCCTAGTTTTATTTGTATGTGTGTGTTTTACAATGTTATCACCTATCGGATTCCTGCAGAACACTAGCTGGGTGACTGTGACCCTGAGGAATTCCAGCTCCTCAAGGATCCCCGTGTTCCCCTTTGAGAACCACATCCCCTCCATGCTCCCACCTTGTCCTTAGCCCCTGGCAGCCATTTATCTGTTGCCTAGTTACGTTTCCATTTCAAAAATATTATATAAGTGGATTCATACAGTAGGTAACCTTTGGGGATTGGCTTTTATCATGCTGTATAATTCCTGTAGAGTTATCTAAAGTGTATCAACAATCCATTCCATTTTTCTGCTAAGTAGTATTCCATGGTGTGAATATACCAGTCTAGCTGTTCACCTGTTGGAGAACACCTGAGCTAATTAGTTTCTAGCTGTTACAAATAAAGCTGTTAGGAACATTGATGTACAGGTTTCTATGTGAACATAAGTTTTGATGTCTCTTGGCTAAATGCCTGAGAGTGTAATTGCCTGCGTTCTCTTTTAGCTTCTCCGTTGCTCCTTCTTTTTCCTTCTGCCTATTACAGAACAAGAGATATAAATATTTATGGCCAAAGGGCACCTGCCAACCAGCTAGCTAGAAATGCTCAGTTGTGAGAGGCTTCTCAGGGATTGACAACATCATGGTCTTGATCATGCCCGGAACAGCCCCAGGTGGCAGTAGCCTATTCCAGATTTCTCCTCAATCCTGGACTCTCCACCCCTGTTGACTTTGCTTTTCAAGTCCACTCCTGGACTTTACTTTTCAAGTTTAGCAACTGGCAAGCCAGGAGTTAAAATTCAAGAAGAGAAGGAAGATACTAAGAAAGCAGCATTTGGCTTGAAAGTTGGAAGACCTGGGAAGTCTTGCTAGTCCACTTCCTCGCCCTCTATAAGTCACTTCCCCTCACACATGTTGTGTGTGTCCCTGTGTGAGTATGTGTGCATGTGTGTTTTTGAAGTGGCTTAGGAGACCCCTAAGCTCCCTTTCACATTGTTCTTCTGGCCAGGGAGAGAGTGAAGCTGAGCAGTCTACACAAAGATCAAGCCCATAACAATAACTTTGTACACATAGACTTCCAAGCAGCCATGTATGATCTTCTTCCTTCCTTGGCCATCACAAACTTTGCTTGAACATTTGCCTAGTGAGCCCTCATGTGTGTGTGCTAGAGATAGAATTATGAATCAAGCACAGGCCCTAGTCCTGTGGAGCTCAAAGCCAGGACAAAGAACCCCACCAAACTTCACATGCTAGGTATAGCTCTGTAAATACATCACATACCTCTTTATTCTGTGTGGGAAATGATGAAACGATATAGTGCATTTGATATGACAATCAGTTGCTTTAATAGAGCTCAGGATAAGATAAGATTAAAAGAAGTGTCACAAGGGGAAACGAGAATCTTTCATCTCTAGCAAGTAATGAAGACAGACCCTAGATATGAGAAGGGTCTGGCTCTAAGTGGTGCAATCAGATTACATAAGGTTATAATGAGCTTGACACAACTGGATTTCCATATGCAACTCTCAGCACCTGGTCCTCACCCAGAGCAATAACGGCGACACACAAAAACAATGAGGAGCTTCTTGAATATAAGCATTTAGTGAATGGGGAGGGCTGGAGCAGGATTTCTGGGCAGGATAACTGTCTAGACCTTGAGCAAACGTGCTTCGCTCAGAAAGAAGAGGAGTGACACACCTGGCATGCCAGCCTTTCTCTCTCAGGTTCCCTTTTCATTCTCCCTTCTAGATGAGCAGCCATTCTCAGATTTACTAGAATCTTCCAGGCTCCAGTCATGGCCTGTTCCTCACAAGGAGAAGCCAAACTGTCCCTGCAAGGAGGGAGTCTCACTGGGGGATTTCCTAGGAAACAGGATATAGAGTGTCCTTTGTGCCTCTGTTGGCAGCCTGAACCCCTGGGTCCATGGATTCCTTTTAGCAGATGTGCTAGTGTCCACCAGGACACTTGGAGGATGTACTTCAGCAAGTGACAGGAAATGGAAATTGCCTCAATTTCTCAAGGACTCTCCGGCTCAAAGTCCAGGTTGAAGTTACCGGTGGACTTGCTATGAGTCAGGAAGAGGATCTCTTCCACTCTAAAATGGATCTGTAATCCACGTGGGCTCTTCCGCTCCCTGTACCAAGACTGGAGCTGAGTTGTGATTGACAGGGCTCAAACTTCTAGCAGGAACCCCTCTACCCAAAACTCTTCCCTTTAGTCCTGTCTTTGGCTGTGCCACAGTCATAGAACACTGATTAGGTTTATTAGAAAGAAGAGGAGCCAGCGTGGGCAGTGTATCCAGCCTCCTCTGCAAGCAAGAGAGAGGAGCTTGCAGCCCTTGGGACATTATGCAGCTCTCCTACAGGGGCTTTTCTCTACCAAAGGCTTCCTAGGTTGGAGCTGGAAAGAGTCTCAATTGTGCTACTTAAAGCCAAATTGGCATATGGAAGCATCCACCCTCTCAGAAGCCCACCCACTTACATACCAGATCACCTGTCCTGTACCCTATATTCATTCCCACCAACATGTACAGCATTAAACACATCCCCAAAGGCAGATTAAATACCTTTACTGATTTCAAAAGTATCTAAGATCTGTTTAGTAAACACAACAAAGCAAAAACTCCTGTCCTCAAGGAACTTACATTCTAATAGAAATATACACTGTAGCAAGATAGCTATATAAGGTGTATACTACCTTAGTAATAAGTGTTAAGAGAAAAATAGAAAAAATTTAAAAGTGTTGAGTGTTACACAGGCAGTCCTTGCTTTTCTCATAATCAACTAGCATTGGGAACTGCACTGGATCTAGGTGAAAATCAAGACAACGATCACCTTTCCTTTAAGGACCTTGTAATCTAGTTCAGAAATAATACATACTCAACTGAACAGCACATGGAATTGTGGCACTTGGAAAGGTCATGAAACCTTTGGGAGGAAAGTTAATTTGGGCTAGTGACATGTCTCCTGCCAGGTACACATAGGCTGAGGACTTGCAAGGAAACTCCTTGGGAAATCTAACCGTGAAAAGCTGCACAAAGCGGGTGATGCAGTATCTCAGATCCTGCAGCAGAAATGCAGGAGGCAGGCAGGCAGGAGCCTCCTTCCCTTTACCAATCACCCCGGGGTGCCCACTTTGCCAGCCTTGTTTATTTTGCGTATCTTGGTCTCCCTCACTCTTTCATCATCTCTACCCGTCACAGAAGGCCCGCCTTGCCAGGATCCGGGTGGCCAAAACAGGAAGCTCCAATGCTTACCTGCACAGCAAGCGAAATGGGCTCCTCAATGAAGCACTGGAGCTGACGGTAGGTATCTTGAGGCACTGGCTGGGCACATGAAAGGGAAGAGGGGCTTATTCGCTCTAAACAGAGACACCAGCACTCTGCCCCCAAAACCAGTTTGAAACCCAGTTAGGACATGTTTCAAGATTTTCCCTATGTACACAGCTCTCCCATGGATTATCACTACCAGCACCAAACCAGCTATAAACAGGGGCCCTGCTCAAGAGGAGCATGTTCCATGCCGGTCCTAAAGTTCAGCTCCTCAAGACTTTTCTGGCACCCTCCTATGTTCTGTAGAAAAATGAAGAGGCTGGAGAGAGGAGGATCATCATTCTCAATCATTTTTCTTTTTCCCTAGGGCACCCCAGAAGAGGAGCACGTGGGCAAGACCACCTCACTGATTGAGAGCCAGCACCATCACTTGCTGCACTGTCTGGAAAAGACCACTGTGAGTCCCCACCCATTGCCACCTCTTATGTCCTCCTTGACCTCTGACCTTCTCATAAGGCTGTACTCATATCCTCACGCCTGGGTGTCCCCTTCAGATCCTAAAAGCAATATGAGGTCTGGCCACTCCCTGGGTTAAGAGCCTCAAGAGTGGAGCAAGATCATGAGGGTAGGGACCTGCTCTGTCCTGCAGTGGCACAGCTGAAGCCACTCACATACCCCACACCAGTCCTCACAGCCTGTTTGATTACTGCAACTCAAGGGCTGAGCCACTGCCGAGCTGTGTCTTAGTTCTGATTGGCACTGCCCTTCAAAGCTCAGGCTGCTTTTGCACAGGAAAGTAGAGAAGAATGTTGATTTCTGCCCTACCTAGGTGAATCCAATCTATGGGTTCCTCTGCACTTCACATTCCCCTTGGAACAGAGGACAGTGAATAAAGGGAGCAGTGCACATATTTCTCTTGGGGTTTATCAGTCCCATCCCTCTCAGTGACGCTGCACTGATTCTGCACTGATTTAGGGAGCCCAGATTCTGAAGCCTGATTATTAGAGAGTCATGGTTTAGGGAGCCACAGCTGGAATGTGAATGGTGCTTGTGCGTCACTAACAGCCTGAAAGGAAGGGCAGTAGGGCCAACGCTGGACCCTTGGCAAATGTGCCAGCAACAGTGAGGAGGGAGGAGTCAGGGAGGATAAGCCATAGGGAAACATCCCTGTGCCTTTCTAGAAGCTCCCTTCCCCAAAGCCCATAGTCAGGGCTTAGCACTTTAAGGAAAGGACTTTCTAAGTTAATTCTGACCATTCCATATCGTTGTCTCCCAGATGTGGAGGAAATGGGTACTAGATGACTCTTAATCTGAGCTCAGTGAGGACACTGTGGATGGCAGATGAACCCATTGAAGGCTTCCAAAATGGAAAGATGCTCTGCAGACTCTGTTTTCTGGGATTTAATTTAATTACTATAATGATTTACTGATCATTAAAAACTGTACATATATTTCTAGAATTTTTCTCAAGGATGCTGAGTTTGCCGAAGGGATAAGCCCAGACCCAACTGCCCTTTCCAAGTTGCATGTGCTGGGTGGAATGTATAAACTGAAAGGACATGGGTGAAAACATTTGTGTTAAAGGGCTGGAATGTTAACATTGAATAAATGGGATTTGGGAATTGAGGGTGGAATGCTGGCATTGCAGGGGTGGAATGCTGAGTTTGAGAGAAAGAATGTTGGATTGTAGGGATAGGATATTGGGGGGAAAGCTCTGGAATGCTGGATTTTAGGGGGAGAATGTTGGACTGAAGGGGTGGAGCATTGGTATGGATGAGGACGAATGTTGGGGTGGAAGGAGTGAATGCTGAATTGGAGAAGGGTCCTGTTGAATCAAAACAGGGTGGGATGTTTGGCCACGGGAGGCAGAATGCTGGGAAGGAGGGATGGAATGTTGAATTCAAAGCGTGGAATGCTGGGATTGAGATTGAATGTCAAAACTGGCTTGGGAATGCTGGAATGTACAATCAATGGTGTTTTTATCTTCTGTTGGCATGTTGTCCTGTAGGGGTTGTCCTATCTTGTGGATGATCCCCTGTTAACTGTACGAACCTCCACCATCAAGGTATAACTTTTTAAAATTCAATTGATGTTTTTCTCTACTGAGTATGTGGATTCTCCTCTTTTCCCTTGGTCTGGCTCTCTGCATGTGCTGCTGATTCTTCTGGGGCTTATCCTATCCCTTCCGTCATACCCAGGACAGTTCAGGCTTCTATTATTCCATGCTGAACTACCCAGCTGCTTTTCTAGTTCCCTCCTGTGGCCTTTCCAGGGGGCCAGAGGGGCCGTGGCACATGGCACCAATAGCAGCATCCCGTGAGTGCCCACGTGCCACATTTGCGTGTACCTCCTCCGCGTCTCCCGGGGCACTCCTGGTAGTGACTGCCGAGGCTGAACTCTGGGTTCTCGTTACTTGTCCTCAGACCTTCTCCTCGCTCTGGTAGCCTTGGCCAGACCATTAGTGCCACTGCTTTTAGCAACCTTGGGCAAATGGCCATTTTTAGTTATCCTGAGTTTAGCTACATGCTGTCCTCCTGCCTTGTAGTCAAGAGACCTTTCCCATGCTTACGCATCACCAAGGGAGTCCTGTGCCTCAGGTACGTTTATGATCCACATCCCATAATCAGGTGGAAAGACAAAAGAAAAGCAGTAGTTAAAAGAAATCATCGCTCACAGTGTGACCCCATTCACCTTTAAGCACAGTGCTCCCCTGATTCTGTGAATGATCCAGCACCATTAAAAGCTTGTGTCGCACCCTTAGGGTTCATGTGATTCAGAAAAGATGATCTAGCACACTCATCCTCAGGACTCCTTACCTGCTGCCTATGGCAGATCCTAGATGAGGCCTCCAGAGAAAAGTGATATTGCCACTGAATCCCTCCCTGTCTTCTATGTCCCCTCAGCTCAGAGCTACAGGGCAGGTATTTGCCACCTCATGACTTAATAGCTGTGGTCTCTACACTTCAGTCTGTTGACCAGGACTGCCAATATGATTCTTCCCTTCCACCACTGATGTCTCCTCCCAAATGCTTTTCTGTGACCCAGGCAGCTGCTAGACCTCCCTTCAAAGCCCAGAACAAGGACAGGCAGCAGACAGAATGTGGGCTTATGCCCCTCCTCTCTCCCTCCTTTTCCTACTTCTTCTTCTGCTTCCCACAGAACCACGAATTTATTGATGAACAGATGTTTGAGCAGAACTGCATGGAGAGCTCAATGCAGAACTACCCGTCCACACGAAGTCCCTCACTGTCCAGCCACCCAGGCCTCACTACCACCTGCTGCTCCCGCCGCAGTAAGAAGACCACACACCTGCCCAATTCCAACCTGCCAGCCACTCGCCTGCGCAGCATGCAAGAGCTCAGCACGATCCACATCCAGGGCAGTGAGCAGCCCTCCCTCACTACCAGGTGCGTGTCTCCATCCTGTCACCCCCAAAGGCTTGAGTCATTTTGCTCACAGAATGAAACCATCCAGCCAGCACTAGGAGAACCTTAGCATCTTCTAGTCACCCCTCCCCCTTATCTAATGCATGACTCCCCTCTACCTTCCTCCCCCGCCTTCCTTCTCATGCTGTAAAGTTAACCTCAGGGCCTTCACAGGCTGTTGGAAGATGGCACAGCAGTTTTAGGCCAAAAGTGGGGTTCAGTAATGGAGGGAAAAAAACCCTCAAAATTATCCAAAATGTCCCACCTCAGTGCAAAGAATGAACTAATCATTTTCTTAAGGAAATAATTTCCACAATCATGTTATGCACAACTTATCCCAAGCTGATTTTGAATCACAGACCGACTTTACCCTCCATTTTCTGCTTATATTGAAGCCACTTTCCACTACCTCTGAATGAGTTGCAGAGAATTCTTGGAAAACAAATGTCAGATTTCATAAATAATAGGTAAACAACCACTGTAAGGGAGGGGGGTTATACTCTGAATTCCAAAGCCCAATCTAAATTGACTTTATAATTGTTAGTAATTTAGGAATAATACTTAGAAGCCAGGTGTGGTGACACACGCCTGTAATCCCAGTACTCGGGAAGCTGAGGCAGGAGGATCGTTGCGAGTTCGAGACCGGCCTGGGCTAAGTGAGCTCCAGGCCAGTCTGAACTGCAGAGCGACACCCTATCTCAAAAAGACAAAAAAAAAAAAAGAAGGAATAATACTTGGAATATTGGAAGCTAAATATGAAAGGCAAAGACAGTGGGCCACCACGGTGTCCTACTTCCTATGGGCAAGAAATGTAAGTAGTGGGGGGGGCTTTGCTGTGCCTCCAAGCAGGGGCAGTCATCACTCCGTTCTTTTCTATCGCAGTCGCTCCAGCCTTAATTTGAAAGCAGACGACGGACTGAGACCAAACTGCAAAACATCCCAGATCACCACAGCTATCATCAGCATTCCCACACCCCCGGCACTAACCCCAGAGGGGGAGAGTCGGCCGCCCCCCGCCAGCCCGGGCCCCAACACGAACATTCCTTCCATAGCCAGCAGTGTCGTCAAGGTCTCTGCCTTGTAAACGACCACCACACGGAGGGCCACGGGAGTGGGGCGTGAAAGGGGGCTGGCATGTTGGTGGGTGGCCGCTGGGACCGCTCCTTCCCCTTTCCCTGCGATTTCTGCCTGGCCATGGCACCCCTAGCACTGAGACTTGTGCCTACAAGGGAAAAGAGATAGCGAGGGGCAGCCGAGGTTCCCTCTGCTGGCATGGCCACTCCCCTGTGATACTCTTTTCACTGGGGCCAGACGGAAGGGAGGGAGGGTGGGTAGGGGATGGGTCAGTAGCGGGTATAGGCTGCCTGCCAGGACAGGGCCTGGAGGGGGCCTCAGATCAAATAATGGTTTCTGGAGACCCCGGTGAGGAAAATACAAGACCAACAGCAGCACAGAGGCCAAGTCGTCACATGCAAAACAGGAAGAAAATATAACACTGTGTATTTAAGCACCTTTTTCAAGGCTTTTAATGGATAATATTTATTCATGGGAAAAGGTGGAAAACAAAAACACCAACGGATTTTTGTGAAATGTTTTTCTCCATGGACCCAGCACCTTTGAACCAAAACAATGCATTTTGTGAGTTTTCTTCTTCCTTCTTCCTCTTCTTCCTCTTTCTCTTTTTTCTCCTTCTCTCTCTCTCTCTGTCTCTCTGTCTCTCCCTCCTCTCTCTGTAGCAGAAGCTTTTAGGCTCAACGTCAGTTAGAGCTGAGTGCTCTCTCCATTTCCCCAGGTGGGCGAGGCCAACAGCCTGGCCCCTCACTGCCCAGCTGACCTGCACAGAGCTGCCAGGTGACCACACTGCAGCCCTTATACTCTGTCTGTCCCCGTGTCCTTCGTTTCTCCATGTACCTCTCTGCTTCCCCCTTGCTGTTTCTTTTGTGTACAACCATTCATCTCTACGTGGATCCAGTGGTCCTGAGACTCGTTAGTACAGCCTTCTCCGTCACTGCCAAGTACTAGGGACTCATACCTGGGAGCTATAGCTGAGTGGATGCAATGCAGAGGAGAATCGAGCGGAAATGGGGAGAGCTTGGGGGTAAGGAAACTCCACTTTATGAATGAAGATGCTTTTCTGTGATTGAAACCACTGGTGTTTACTGTTTCCATTTCTGGGAAGAAAGGGAATGGACAGACTGATACTGGGACCATGAAAAAGGAAATAGCAACTTCCAAAAAGCTGTCATCTCCGGTATGAGCCCAGGGCTCCCGGCTGCAGGGCCCTATGGCACCCTGTGTACCTTCTTTCAGGATCCACCATAAAGCCCATCCAGGGCTCTGCTGAAAGGCCCTAGGCGCAGTCTCTTCCAGAGAGGACAGTGGGATGGAGCTAAGAGTCTCCTGACTTCTCTCTCTCCTGAGGCAATTCCCATGTGGAGGTTGTCAAAGGTTAGGCCTGAATGTTTCATGAAGGGTATTTCAGAGCATGAAAGCAAGTAAGATTCTAGACGATTCTTACCCGGCCTGAAAGATGACATAAAGTCTGAAGTGTCTTTAGGTCTGATCTCTGAAGGTGGCTTAAATAAGGGAGAGCCAGATCATGTCTGTCAGAGGGAGCGAGTGCAGATTATTTCTTATACACGCAGATAGCATTACTGTTCCAGTAGTGCGCACCATGACGGGGCTGGGAATGGCATTTCTGGAATTCTCCTAACCATTTTCATTGCTTATAGCAGAGAAAGTGGACCTCACGGTTAGGGATAAGTCCTTTTCTGCCCAACGCAACCCCCAGTTACCCTACTGCAGTCTCTGTAGACTGGGCTCTGATATACATGAGCTCGCAGAGCTCCTTTTCCCTTCTGCAGCTTAGTGGTTAGCTGTTAAATTGTAGGCCAGGGATTTCTCCGCCTACCATAACCATCAGGATGAGTGTCACTAGCCAGGAACCTAGAAACACCCCAGCTTAAGTAAGCAGAGAAAGTCAGTTTTTGAGGTGACACCTCATAGGAAAAGTGGGCAGAAGAGCAGAGAGGGAGCTGTCTTTCCATCTCCATCTCCTTGTGCTAATCCTCACTGGCCACTGACAGTCCTTTCTCTGGGTCCAGCCTTAAGAAGTTCCCTTAACATAGGAATGGGGCAGTTCTTGCTTTCTGAGCCTTGGTCAAAGAAAGCATTAAAGCATTACTATACAACTACAGAGAAACACGTGTACACACACACAGACATGGACACAGACACACAACCAACCTAAACATTACCCGAGAAAAGCTACTTAAATCCATTGACTTCACACTTCTCATTAGGAAAGGCAGAGAAATTAATTGGACTCCATTAGGGGGTAGGCAAAGGACTAGAAAAGGATCTTGCTTTTGAAAGCGTGAGAAATGGAGCAAAGTTAGCAATGCATAAGCACCTTAACTCATACATCATAAGAACGAAATGACAAGGGGTAAAGAGGTAAAAGGAACAAGGCAGCATACACATGCAAACTGCCTATGCTTCACTTAAGAGCAGATCCTTACCAAGTTAGAATAATACTTGATTCAGCCAAAGAGCTACACGTCAGTATGACAGTGCACCAAGGGGGCATAGTAGTCCTCACAAAAATTAATATATTTTAAAAATCACGTCCCAATTTTCATTTTTTATCGACTCCCCTGGACTGTTCTATATTACTTTATTTCCAAAGCCCATATTATGCCAGGTTTTTGGTGGTGGTGGTTTGATATAAGGACTGACTGTGTAGGCCCATCTTGACCTCAAACTCGAGATCCTCCTCACTCAAATGGGATTACAGATATGCCATACCATGTCCAACATTCCAGTTCTTAAAAGAAATTATCCCATTCATCTCCCTTCCTCATCCTAGCCTTAACCAGGGATAAAGATTTCAGCTCACCTCTGGCCTAAAAGATGTCAAAGCAGGAAAATGGCTCACCTGCAACAGTCTAACAACACTGCTAAAAGGTATTTACAGGTCCAAAGTGTGCTGAGACAGTTTAATAAAGCTAACTCATTGGCTAATAACTGAAGAAAGAAGTTAAGTTTTCTGGGGCCATCTCTTGTGCGGTGACTTGAGCTTCATATAGCTCATGAACAATTTTTAACAGAACAGGTTTCCAGGATCATTTATCTATTCAGTCCCACTCAACATTGTGTGTGGAGCACAGTAGTTTAAAAAACAACAAAGACAAATGCAAAAAACCTAATGTTACATTCAAATTTCAAATGAATGGAAACTCAGAAAATATAGTATTCCATATATCAGACCTAGAGGATAATAAAGAAAATTTATTCTACAGTATAGAAAGCTGAGGCCCAGAGAAAAATCAGTGACTTGCTTTAAGTCTTGTAGTCTTTGAATGACAGAGCTGGGAGCAGAACATGAGTCCTTTGCTATTGTCTAATGTTTGCCCCACCACATGCATTGTTAATGCTTTGGAGAAGAGCCATCAAAGACCCCATGCTATAGTTAAGAGACAGTCATATAAATGTCACTATTACTTGGACACAGCTCTTGGAAATCACCTCAGTGCACCAATGCAGACTGTCTTTTGGAAACCACAATTTCCTGATTAGAATCAGCTATGGACTATCAATTTCATCAGAAATACGTGAATAAGTGAATAGTCAAGCTTTTACAGCCAAATACTATCTCTCCTCCATGAAGAAAAGGGTAGGTCAGTGATATTCCAAGTATAGCTTTTTATCCTGGTTACAGTTGGTAAGGGTAATGGGTCCCATAATAAATCCTTGATTTAGAGAAGAAATGGGTACAAAGAAGCCGAATGACTTGTCCAAGTTCACATGGCAGGTTGGTAGCAAGTTCAGTCCAGGACTTCAACATCTTGTCCTGGAGTTTTTCTTCCATTTCATGTTCCATTGCTCTGAGTCTATTTTTAAAACCTGGATTTCAAAGGTGGTAATTAAGGGAAGGAAGTATTCCTTCCAGAACCACCCTGAAGAACCAGGACTTCCAGAAGCAAACTGTATTACTTCTCCCTCATCTCCCATATTTCTAACTAGTGTCAAGCTCAGGACTTAACTATACAGAATGCCTTTCAAAAGACCAATAGACATTCTCAGACAGTTGAACACACTAGTCTACCATCACACAGAATTTGAACAGTGGACAGTTAAAAGATCCATGATTACAAAAAGTCAACATGAATATGCTGAGGATTTTATCCATTCCCCCCCGCCAGTACAGAATTACGTTACTTACTTGTTAGAATACAGGTAGGGGAAGTACACATTGTAACATTATATATCTAGATTTTTTTTTGTCTTTTTTGATTCTGAAGCAGTAGCAGTTAAAATTGACTAACACTAGATTTGAAGTTATGTATGGATTCATCATCAAGGTTCCTCACTTCAATTACCAGGTAATTATAAGGCAAAAGATCCCAACACTGTTAATTTAAGACAGTATTAGTTTCCTTTCTATACTAGTTCGCATGGTGACCATAACAGGAACCTGAGGAACTTTTATTTTCCGATTTCCTAATGAATTCTCATTATTTGCAAAGCTTTAAAATGAAGGAAAAAATGTTATGACCTATGATCCTCGGCACCCAAACAGCATCATATCATAAAGCATTAGAACTGAGAGAAAGCAGCTATCAGAAAACAAAACAGCTTTAAAAGGGTTCCCCGAGTCTTTTCTATCTAGGATGTTCTAGGTTTTTTCTCATCAAATGTGGGAATGACATTTATCTTAGCAGGTTACTTCACTACACTGGCTAATGTCACTCTAGCCATGTAGGGCACTGACCCAAGTCCTGAGGAGCTCCTTGGACCAACAGACTATTTTACAAACCTGGGAAGTGGGAGGGATGGTATATTTTTGATAATCAGACATTCCAGTATGTTTTCCTTAGAAGTCATATTCTCCCATTAATGTTATTGTGAAAAATATCAAATGTGTTGTTTTCTATTTTCATATTTCAATAAATGGGCTTTGCGTACCAACATCACAATGGCAAAGAAGAAATCTACTGTACAAAACTGCAGGAAGATAAACATGTGAAAACTTTCTATGGGAAAAAAAAGACTTGAGTTTCCTGTCGTCTTCTTTTGAAACTGTAGTGCATATGTTAAAACATGTATATCATTTATAGTATTGAGTCATGTGCCACTGCTGTACCTGATGTATCCAATCTGGATTAAAAACTATGTGCCACAAACCCTAAAGTGACTATACACATGGTTTCTTTTAATATCAATTCTCCTTTCCTCCCAAAGGTACTGCCATACACTAGAAAATAAGAGTAATATGAAGAGAGGCTTTCTGGTGTGCTTGAGAAGTGACAGAATCTCAGGAGGATAAAGGCTTGGTCTCACCTGTCCACTTCCGCCCCTCAATATAAGCCAACTCTTCCATAGCTTCCTGACGGTTCTTGACTGCCCCATGCTGCACTTATGGATGTTCCCTGTCTAACGAGTCAACATGTAACTGATAAATCACTTGACTGCATTTGTCAACAGCTCTTTTGAGGCCAAACCCTCAAAAGTTACTGAGAGAAACCCTCAAAAGGAAGCTATTGAGAGAGAAAATCTGTGTCAGCACTGGCTCTGCTGTTGGTACATGCAGTATCTACTCCACCTAAACCATGATCTCAAACTTTAAACTTTAAATATTCAATGTACAGGGTGGAGTAGAAAGCTCAGGAATTGGGATAGAAGCTCAAGTTTGGGTTGTTCACTCACTGTGACGCCACCTCAGTTACCTTCTTCTCTTCCGCTGGACTGCTCATCTTAAACAGAGAGGCTTAGAATAGATGCTGTACCTTGAAGATCTGTAACCTTAACAATTGTGACTCAGGTGATGAAATCAGCATTTTCATACTTCATCACGTGGCAACAAAAAGGTGAATGCTTTTAATTTCCCCACAATCACCAGATCTCAATCAGTGAAAACAGTAATAGAAATGGAACATTAAAGCAAATGCTTGATGTCCAGAGTCCTAAAAACTGGCCATGCAAACAAACATAGCCAGTTTAATCACTGATGGTCTCATCCTTTATCACCCACTAGGTGTCACTAAAGATACACAGCTCAAATAACCTGGTGGGATGGAGCTGGAAGCCAGACAGATGTCCTTTGAACAAGTCTTCCTTTTCATTAGAAAACATTGAATGTCAAAAGAATAATTTGTATTCTAAGACAGAATTATCCAAAGCAGGTTTCCCAAAGATCTCTTTACAAGTTAATACTAAAAGCCTAACTCAAGTTAAAGCTTAACATGCAGTTTCAGTAAGTAGACAGATTGAAAAGTATTAGAAAATTCAAATATTTAACCAATTTGTATTACCTCTCATCCAAATTAGCTAGATTTATAAAGGCTTTCTATATTCATAAACTTGACTATCCTTTTATTCTAATTAGAAAACATTTTCTATTCAGTATAAGTATATAATAAATCCTAGAACCAGAAAGGACCTGGAAACCTTCTGTCCAACTCTCATTTCACTGATGAGAAAACTGGACCCTGAAAATTTAAGTAACTGGGACAAGGTTTAAAAATAGAAAAGCACCAACCAAGGTAAGTATTCCTTTCTTGAAACTTCTCAAGTAAACTAACCCTACACTTCTCTGTGGTTCCCAACACATTATTTGGACATCCACCTGGACTGACAATTCCAAACAAAATGCCCTTTCCACCCACTGATAGTCAGGCACAAATACTAATCACATCAACCACCATCACCACCTCTTATT
Organism: Dinomys branickii; assembly: GCA_004027595.1. Lineage (NCBI taxonomy): Eukaryota > Metazoa > Chordata > Mammalia > Rodentia > Dinomyidae > Dinomys > Dinomys branickii. The sequence goes on from PVLD010003001.1 coordinate 57,192, forward strand.
TGGAAGGCAACAGCTGAAACCTTTCTGGCAAATGCTTATGGAAAGTGAAGCAATTAGTATTTTCATATAACATATACTCACCTCTAGCTTAGTTTTTACAAAAAAAGCAAACACAAAATAAGACAAATCTAAAGAGGGAGTCCAATTAATTTTAAGACTAATAGGTAACCTCATTTCTAATTAAGCAGCAGCAGTATTCAAATTAAAATACCCTAGCAATGACAGACTGTGAATATGGCTGGATTATGGGGAAAAAAATAGAAGTTCAATTATATAGCAATGACAGGATCTTATTTAAATGTGTAATTAAAATCTCTACTACTTAATGATATACTGGACCTAATTATGGATTTGCTATCTATAGTGTTAATTTATTCTAACTTGACAGTACATGTGGACAGATACACATTGAGGCCTACCATTCACCAAACCAAATGACAGGAATCCAAGTTAAACACTGTTTAAGACTCTGCTTTGAAGATCGTGGACAGTAAGTGACAATGGCTCTGGGGGTCTGTGGACAGGCGTAGGAAAGTGTTTATGCTGCTTAGCCAGGTGTGTATATAGCAAAGTACTTTCAAAAAGTGAATAAACTTCTCTCTATATGAAGGGTTTTCACCCAAAACCCAGTTCACAAGTTTAGGAATCAAAGGCTTAGTGGTAAGACTGAGAAAAAAGGGAAGAATTACACTTTTTGAATTGTAATTTATACCTATCTACCAGCTCAGAAAAATGGAGTACCCCTCCCTCCCACACACACCAGCCCTAGATAGACATAAAAACGGACATTTTTTTCTGGAAGACACAAGATTAGTACACACTGAGAAAGGTCCAAAGAATGAACTCCAGCTTCCACACAACACCACTAAGAGTAGAACTTTGCCCACCAGAACAGGTCAGTTCTTAACCTGGGTTCCACACATGAGCTACAGAAGGCCTATGAACCCTTTAAAATTATAATTGTTTACACAATGAGGAAGGATGTCTCAGAGTTTGAGACCAGACTGGGCTACATAGCAAGTTCAAGGCCAGCCTGAACTACATAGCAAGACCTGGTCTCCAAGAAAAAAAAAAAAAAAAAAAAGAACCTCAAGGTTTTTGTAAAGAATTCTACAGTATAAACTAACATTTTTTCTCCAATCTTGTTTTTATTTTTAAGTATGCAGTGGTGTATATGACATCTTTTTAAATGTTTCTTTTAGGAACAGCTTACAGAAAATGGCACCTTGGAACTCTTATTCTAAGAGCCTGATGAAGTTTCTTAGGTAATATACCCAGGCAAAGTCAAATAATCTGAAAAACCGATGTGCCCCAGTGGAAAGCCTTAAGTTTTTTCAAGTTCCTCAAAAATGCCAAGGTCAAGGAAGATATATAGCCAATCATCAAATGGTGTTGACAGTTCACGGTGGTTTCTGGTACTGTATATCCTATAATCACTGGTTACCACGCATCATTTCCTGGAGATAAACTGTATTCATGTGATAAGCTGCCATCCAATTTGGATGTCTCTGAGCATTCCAATAATATGACTGAGAAGCAGCAGCATAGTATTCTTGCCATGCCCTGTAGTAAGCACTCCAGTATTCTTCATAATCCTGGTAGGCATCAGAAAAATTATGATGTGTTTCCCTGTGATACCAACGATCTTCCCAAAGTTGTGCTTGTGATTGATAAGAAGGCTTAGGTAGGTTTCTCCGGCTCTGCTTCACTCTCTGGTTAGATCCCTCTTTATGCTTTGTCTTTACCTGGATTTCAGGAGATTCTTGATATTCCTCTGGATTGGTAGTATCATTGCCATCCAGAGATTGTTCCAGAGAGAGACAGCCAGCCACAGGAGTAGATTCAGAGTCTTTCTGTTGAGTATCAGAACAGCCTTCCAAGTATGACTTATTTCCTTTGCTCTGGGAGGAAGTCCCTGAGCTGTAAGAATCACTGTCACTTTCCGAGTCTCCAGACTGGCTACTACTTGCAAGTATCTGTACTCTCTCTTCAGTAACACTATTTCTCACAAAACCATTTTCAGAGTTCACAGTCTGATCCCCAGGTCCTGTGTAGTGCCTGATAATTTCCACAGGTTTCTCTAACCCCTCTTTAATATACTGTTCATAATCCTCCACCAGCTCTGCAAAAGTCCAAGTGCATGGCTGATGGGTTTTAAAGGAAGACAGACAAGGAATTCTAGGGAGTGACACATGTGAAGCTTCTTTGCCAGGCTGCTGACCGTTGGTAGAGTTTTGAACAGAGGTCTGAACAGAACTCATCTGTTCTTTCAGTTTTATGGCACACCCCAGTTCTTTTGTTGACACTGCTTTTTCTGTGATTCCACACTCTGAGCGGCTTTTTCCAGGAAGTTTGTGTTTGGTACTATGTTTTGATTTGACTGATAATACAGATACAGAAGTATTTCTAGAAGCCATGTGGTTACCATTTGGCTTCTGAGTTTGAAAGGTTTTCTCTGTTTTTTGAATTTGCTTTTTCAGGGGTTGGGCAGGTTCACTTGCTAAGCCATTTGCGTGCAAAGCAGCTTTAACCTCCACATCCCCATCCAAACACTCTTCCATCAGACCAGGAGGAATGGGATCTACATAAAAGGAAGAAAAAAGTATTAAAATACTCAGATACTCTCTACCAGCATTTTTCTGAATGATATCAAAGTTTTCCTGTCAACTAAGTTTAAGAAATACTGAAAAATATAGTGAGAAGCTTAAGAAATGTATTAATACTTTAAGACTAAGCAATCCCTCCCCTACCCTACTTAAAAAAACACTCTAGGAGGGACACACAAGTCTGCAGCAATTCTCCCATTCTTCTTTCCTTTCTCTTCCTAGCCTTTCCTTTACTTCAATGCTGCTGACAGCAAAATAAAATACTAAAAGATGGACTTTGCTCCCTGAAGTGTACCACCAAGAAATAGTATGACTACAAATCTATATTCAACTAAATCTACCATCCCCTATATTCAACTAAATCTACCATCCTATACTCCAAAAGGGAGAAATCACTGCCCTTAACAATAAAGAGAAAATCTCTACAGAGAAAAAAACCTAGATGACTATGAAAAGATCTATAGTACCAATGTACTTTCAACTCTAAAAATTTGCTGGTCTCAACTCTAAATTTCCTATTCCAGCCAGGTGTGGTGGTGCATGCCTGTAATCCCAGGACTCAGGAGGCTGAGGCAGGAGGACTACTGCAAGTTTGAGGCCAACCTGGGCTATGTAAGTAGGTCAGGGGCAGCCTGAACTATACAGCAAGACCCCGTCCCAAAAAACAAAAACAAACAACAATAAATTCCAATTCCACCCAGGTGTAACAATTTGCTACCACTTGTGTACTCAGACCTTTTCAAACCATGATCAACATTTGTTTTAGGCAGACAAGGTACACCGCCTGCCTGTTCTATAAAAACGATGCCTGCTTCTGTTGCTATTCATGCCCCATGTATGTATACATACTAAATCCCTCAGGCCGGCATTCTTCAGTGGAGGGTCTTGACTCTGCTGAACAGACTTTCTGATTAACTGCCTGCTCTGTAGATATTCCTTGCTTGCCTTGGCCTATGACAAAGGCCAATTTTTCTCCTACTACTAAGGAAGCTCATCTGAACAGTCTGCTGTAACACAAGTTCCTAGTCTAATGACTAACATGATAAAGCATTCTCTATTAGTTTCAGGGTTCTGCTAAATAAAGATACAAGTATATCACTTTCCAGCATCCAAAAGCAAATTTTATTTTTATCACTAGATGCTATGATATTGAATCCTATAAGTCTTAACCTTCTACCAACTTTTACGTTCGTATTAGACCACTAATAGTCTTATACACATAAAAGAACTGACAGTTTAGAACTGATCTACTCTAAAACATTTTGCAAAGCATAACGTTACATTTAGGGCAAGTAAAGAGATTTGTTAAAGTTCAGAAAATGAAATATTACAAAGCCAAGCCCACTAGAATCTACAGGACTCTCAGATCTGTGCTTCATCTAGCTTGATAAAATAAACACATAATCAATAAAATAATTGTTACATTATTCAGTTACTGTGTTACTCATATTTACAAGGTCACTGTATATTCAATGTATGTATATATGTAACATGTAGTATATAGTATACATTTGGGATAATACATATTAAACTGTATTTCCATTCAAGAGTATTTTAAGAGTTTTTCTATTTTTAAGAGATTATTAATAGTTTCAAACATGCAGTTTCCAAGATGGCATTTAAAAAACAGCATGACAAATAATTCATAAAAATCAAAACACTCAAATTTTTCAAAATAGTATTCAGATTAAAAATACTGTTCCTTCCCCATGGTGACAAACAAGAGTATGACAAGAATTACCTTTACAGCAATTTAAAAGAGAAAAAATATTCTCCCTTGTCTCAAAGAATAAAATCAGATTGCATTTTTTATCTTAAAAATGGAGCTAAATAGATTATCTTCCAGTTTCCATGCACAAAATTTTATTGCCAGCCTCACCTTGTTATTCACTAGCTAACACATCTTTACTTAAGCCCTCTTTTTCCTAAAAGAATCTTAACCTACAAGTAGTAGACAACAATAGCACCTCGTAGGACTTTAGTGAGAATTAAATGAGTTAATATATGCATTCTGATAATTTTATTATGCCTAGCTTCCCAACTGTTGTGACAGCAAAATGAATAGGAAAATGCACCTGGTAAGGGGAGAAGGTTGATATTACATTTCTGGGCAATTTGCATCATCATATTTTCTTCTTCTCCCCGGCAACAATAGGTCACCGTGAGTCCCAAGGTACCTAAATCAGAGGTAGTGTTCAGTAAATCTTTCAAATAAATGACATCTAGTCCACGTCTTGCATTATAAAATTTTCTTTTTACCAAAACGGCCAGCTCTGCCAATCCGATGTATGTATGTCTCCCAATCCAATGGTATATCCAGATTCACAACCAGATTCACCTTCTCAGCATCGATTCCACGGGAAGTCTCGAATTAGAGAAGATAGCACTTGTTTGCCTCTATTCATTCTACAGTATTTGACTCTATTCACAGGTCATAACGTTAATTTCCTGATTCAATTCTCATCATGCATTTACTCACTAACCCACATATTAGAAATCTAATGCCAATCTAGTCTAAACACTTTATTTTTTCCCTCACCTTTCATCACCAATAAGGAAAATGATCACCATTCCTAATTGGAACATGGCTACCAATTACACTATACAGTTCCAGTATGACCAAGAGCCAAATCAAGACCAAGACCTTATTTAGAGGAAAAGGATAGTCATTGCTAATAACTAATTTTAAAACCAAAAATCAAAATATTAAAGACATTCCCCCCAGATTTAGAAAGATAATTATCTTCTGATATTTGTGTTAGAAACACCCACATAAAATAATACACAAAATCTGTACATCTGATAATACAACCTATGTCAAGATGGATTAGTCACCCAAACTGAACAGGAAATTTACCAAATCTGTAGAAATGAGAACTCTGCAATGAAACTGCTTTAGTTTAGCCATAACATCTAAGCGCTGACTCTGATTCATGTTGCCTAAAAAGATCCAACAAGAAAGTCATATAAAAACAACTAAGTTTATACATATTTATCAAATCCACAAAAAGCAGGAATTGTAACTCCCAGGCTGAACGCTCACTTTAAATACACCAACCACCATTAATTCTGTCCTGTGCAAATCTGGGTTAAGATCTACAGTTAGAATCTTTTAAAATATGGCTTAGGGCAGCAATCAATTTGGGTTCAATGGGATTCAATCTCCAGCATCACAAAGACAAATAAGTTAATTCAGTTAGCATTTTAACAATGATTATGTCAAGAAACAATCTCTTTGGACAACAATCTTTGTTTTATAGAATATAAAGTTTTTTATGGATAAAACAAAGAGATTCTAAAAGAAAAGTAACGCTCTTTGGATACTAGTTTTGTTTTACTATATACCAAGTTACTCCTTAAAAAATACATTAACATATCAAATTCCAATTTAAAAAAATAAGTCTGAAATTTCCTTTACTCTAAAGATTCAGTGCACTCTCACACTCATAAGACAATTCACAAAGTGGTATTTCTTCCTCCTGACTTGCCTTCAAGTCAATATACTAAATAAAAACTAAAGAGGTGAACTTGCCTGAAATGCACTCTGCAGGAAAGCCTTTAGAAGAAAGAATATCAGCCAAATGTTGTGCTCTACAAAAAATTTTTTTAAAAAGTTTATTTTACAAATATTGTCCTATGCCTATCTTTTCATTTTATAATTTCTACAGATAATCTTTTAAGTTATATTACCTGCTGTGTAAATTAGAAAAGACTAAGGCTTGATTAAACACAATTCTGCTGAAAAGTTCCTGTAAATGCTGAGCCTTTTCCTCAAAAATCTTATAGGCCAAAGGGTAAGAATTGACAACTTTGTAATACTGCTTCAAACCTACAAAGAAATCAAGAGTCTGCATAAAACAAATATATTTGTTATATTTTAATAGCAATGATGCAACATCAATAACCACACAGGCAAGGGAAAACTCCAAAATGCTGCGCTCACACCAATAATGTAAGTACCCACAATCTACATACCTACAAGACTTGGATCACTGGAATTCAGTCTTACAAAAGTGGGTTCTCTCATATACTTTGTCAAAGCATTAGCCAAAAATTTAGGGTAAGTAGCGGACACTGCCAACATCTGTTTACTGGCAGGCAAAGAAGAATAAATCCAACTGCAAAAAGAAGAAAACACATACCACAAAAATTATTCAGACATAATCACTACCTAGAAAAGCTAACGACAGATACTCGGGGACACCATTTTTATAATCAAGTCACTTATTTTTCTTACTTTATTTGCTCCTGAAAGCTGCCTTCTTCTAAAAGTTTGTCTGCTTCATCAAGAATAAAGAGACGTATACTACCTGGATTCAAGTAGTCAAGTTCTACGAGTTGTTTAATTCTTCCTAAATTCCAGAAGAGAAGAAAACATAGACACTGAAACATTTATGATGTACCAAACCTGTACAAATTTCAGTCAGTACTTGACTCTGTTTATAGGTTATAATATTAATTTCCTGATTCAATTCTCATTATGCATTTACATACTAACCCACAAATTAGAAATCTTAAATTCTGATCTAGTCTAAACCCTTTATTTTTTCCCTCATTTCTCATCACAAGTATGGAAAATAATTACCATTCCTATCAAAGGACTTGAATGCCACAGCAGTAATTCATAACCAAAGGATTAACAGAGGCTAAAGAATAATCTTAATTCACATCTTAGAAGTCACATTTCTTCTCAGAAGACTATCTCATGTTTTCTCAGAAGGACTCAGGAATGGAGATCCAAAGTTTCACTGGTTATTCATTGAGTATATGTCTATCTCACTGGCCTAGTATTCTTAATTTCTGCTCAAAATAATCATTACAGTTATCAAAGTTTCACATATCCTTTTGTTATATTAAAAGTGTCTACTTCCTAAGAGCCTGAGTTACCAACAGGCATCAGCATCTTACCAGGAGATCCAACAGCAATATGACACTTTTTAAGTCTGGCTTTGTCTTGTGATAATGGAGTTCCTCCAATAAAGACATGACACTCTAAGCCTTCCATTTTTATTCCAATGGCTGTAATAACAGAATGTATCTGTACAGCAATTTCTCTTGTAGGAGCCAAGATCAAAATCTAAAAATATGTAAGATATACCATAACAAGTCAGAGGAATAAAGACATGACTGGCACTTTCATTATATTGTGCACTATTTTTAAAATAAAATGATCATTTAAATGATGAGTTTCTATTGACAAGGGAAAATATTCATTTAATCGATGAATATTAAGTAGGGACTTACTACATGTGAGGAAACACAACAACTGCTGGGAAAACAGGTAACAGTATAAAGCCCTTACCCTCTTGGCACTTTCATTCTTGGTTTCTAAGATAAACAACAAATAAACTTAAATAACAAGTAATGAAAAGTATGATGAAACATACCAAACAGCAAAGGATAAAGAAGTGACAAGAGGAGTAATTTTAAGTAGGGTAATCAAGATAGCCCCTAAGAGGTAACATTTGAGAAGAGACCCAACTACGCAGCACAGTACTAACTGTGAGGACACGGAGCAGTGTTTCAGGAACAAGAAACAGCAAACAGAAAAGATTTAAGACGGTACTGGTTTTGGTGTATCTGAGAACAGCAAGGTCAGGCAGCTGGAGAGATTTAGGGGGAAAATAAAGGTCAGAGAGCTAATCCCAGGTGCCAGGTCCCACAGTGAAAACTGCAACGTAACTGTTGGAGAAGACAAAACTCATGTTTTCAGCCATAAGAAGAAAAATTGCTTAAGAAATAAACTAGAAGAAAATGCCAAAATGGGGCAGTTTCTCTTGGGTGAATGAGATTATACATTTTGTTTTCTATATCTCTTCTCCTTTACTTTTCTGAATTTTCCCAATTTTCAAAAATGTTTATGCACTACTTTGACATACACATACAAAAGGTGTAGTTTGATAATACAAAGATCTTTAAAATACGTATTTAATTTATGGAACCTTTTTAGAATTTCTACTTTGACCTGCTGCCAAATTATCACAAGCCAAAATCTCAAACATATCTTAATATAAAGGTATCCTACCTATATAGGTCTTTGTGAAGTAGGAAGATTTCCTATGTGCTGTATCATCTGACTGCTTAGCAGATACAAAATAAAATTTAAAAAGCTTCCTAAATGATGAATATCAGTATCACAGGATAAAAACCACTGTTCAAAGCTGACCATCAGAAATACATGTACATGATTGTGAACCTGAAATAAAGTCTATCATATAAACTCCAGAGAAAGGCTATGAGGATCATACCTAATTCATCTTTTAATCTCCCAATATATCTAGGATATTGTCTACATACTGTTCAATAATTTTTTGGTATTTTGAAAACAGGGTTTTATTAGTGTATTTCAGACTGGCCTTGAACTACACTAGGTAGCCTAGGTTGGCCTCGAAATCAGTGATCCTCCTGTCTCTACTTTCCAAGTGTTGGGATTATAGCCGTGTGCCACCACATCCAGCCCTCAATAAATCTTTATTGAAGAAATTATCCCAAATCCAAATTTCCTGCTAATTTTGGTTAGACAAAATTAGAAATATTCTAAGACAACCTAGAAAATGAGAAATCAATATATACAGAGCTTTAAGCAATTATCTCCCATAGCCAGAGCAACACTTTACCATGAATCAAGCCAAATGTTAACTCTCATCTCAATCTAGTAAGTAAAAAATAAATTTTTAATTGAGTACAGATAAAATTTGACACACATGGTAGTTTTACTCTATTTAAGATGCCGTAATAGCCTGGCAAGGTTGTGTATACCTGTGATCCCACCACCCTGAAAGGCTGAAGTATGGCAAATTCCAGCTCAGCCTGGGCAACTTAGTGACCTAGCAAGACCCTGTCTCAAAATAAATTTTAAAAAAGCCAGCCATGGCAGCACACTTGTAATCCCAGCACTTGAAGGCTGAAGCAGGAGAATCATCACGAATTAAAGGCCAGGCTGGTCTTCATAACAAATTCAAAACCAGTCTGAACTACATAGAAAGACCCTGCCTCAAAAAAATAATACAGTAAAAAAAGTAAAAAGAGCTCGGGATGTAAGCTCAATGAAAAGGCCCTGGGTTCAATGTCTAGCACAAAATAAATAAATAAACAATCAAATTTCAAGCATTTCTAATGTATTGCTCACTACCTACACTACTACTACTCAACGACCTGAAAATATACTTTTATATTTTTTCACACGGTTAATTCTATTTATCAAACCACCTTCACTCGAGGAGCCACTGATGGTTCACCTGACCCGTAGTAAAGAACATACACTCTTCTCTGGGTCGTGTGAGCCAAACTCACCTGAGTACTACAGTTTTCAAGAACAAGAGAGTCCAAAGCAATGGTGGAGAATACACACGTTTTCCCAGTGCCTGATTTAGCCTGAACAATTAAATCTGAAAAAGAAAAATAATAACAAGTCACTAGTAAGCATCTCACATGAAGCTTGGAGGTACCCAACACGGATCTCCAGTGACCGCCTGACGGGCACCTCCGTGTTTAATCGACTCTCAAAATACAGGAGGCCACATCCAGAAGCCTGTTTGGTCTCTGAGCTTCCACCGCCGACTTTCTCAAAATTGGAACCACTTGTCAGTGCTAGAAAGAGGCTTAGTTATCTTCAAATTCAACAGTGCGTCCAGCGTCTTGCCTTGGACTGGCGAGACCGGGCTCTCCCGCCCACGCCGCACGGCTCCTCTGCCCCGCTTCCTCGGCCTCCCAACCTCTCTCGGGGCCCGACGCTCACCGAAACCGCAACGCCCCAGCGGGATGGCCTTGAGCTGCACCGGCGAGGGCCTCTCGAAACCGGCCGCCCGCAGCCCCTCCAGCACCGGCCGAGACAGCAGCAGCGACTCGAAGTCCGCCGGCTCCGCCAGCAGCACGTCTCCCGTGCGGGTGCGCGGGCTGCCGATGTCGTGAGCCGTCCGCATGCTCCGCACTGGCTCGGCGGGTGGCTCCACCTCAGAGGCCTGCGCGGCCGTCTCCAGGGGCTCTGAGGCCAGCTGGGGTTCAAATGTCGCCGCCATGGCAGCCGCGCCACCAGATCTCGCGATACTTAGGGCGAGGATGGGCTTCTGGGAGCAAGAAGAAGAAAAACTTTATTAGCAGCCTTCCCGCTAAGACATTGACACGCCCTGTCTGGAGGTGGAGGAAAGGGACGGAAGCCGGAGGCTGAGGCACGCTCTTGAACACTAGCAACAGAAAATATAGCCTGAGGAGGAGTCGGGAAGTGGGAGCAAAGGAAAGGCAAGGTTACCGGTGTGTCGCCGCCTGCAGCCTGCAGAGGGCGTCGCGTGCTCGCGGTGGGCGCGCCGCCTGCCGCGCGGCGGCGGTAACAAGGAGAGCTTTGTGACGCGCCGTGTGCGTCACTCGTCCTCGCGGCATCGGGTTGCCAGAGCCGCCTCCTGTCTTCCAGCACGGCGGCTTTTTCTCGGGTGTTTCGCTCTCCGCACTCCAGCTCGCTGCGCCCGCCACGCCCGAAGAGAGCTCCTGGCTATAGCGAGACCTGAGGATTTACCCCGCTGACTGGCATCTGTCTAGTACAGCTCTCCATCTCCATGCCCCGGCCCCAGGCAAATACAGTTCCTGGCACGCGGCGAGCTCGCATAAAACTGAAGTGGAACTTGGAATGGGGCTGACAACTCCCAGAGTCTAGTCGAAACTAGTCTGCTTAAGCCTCTATTTAGACGTCTAGTGAATGTCTCAAACTTAACCTGTCTCTGTGTTCTCCTCTCCTGTCATCTCAGGGATGGGTGACTAGCGCACCGCTTTTCCAGCCTGTAGATCTCTGCTCACAAGGCATCTTGTCAAAGAAATTCTAAGTCAGCCTCCCCATCCTGCCTGCTCCCTGTCCTTTCCCATCATTCTGTATTCTCTTGTTCATTACTTTTCTTAATGGTATTTATAACCACCTGAAATTGTATGTTTATTGTCTATTCTGACCTGTTCTTTGCTATTTTTAGTGAAACAGAATCCGACGCTCCCTAAACGCAGAAATAGCCTTTATTGAATGAGTTCCTTTTTAACAAAATCTTAGTTACAATACCAAATCCAAATTGTTTCTCGAACCTAATGTACTCGGAATGCCAAACTTAAAGATATTTTGCATACAGTCACGACTTTGACCTCTGATTATAGTCTTGGTCTTTTGTCTCCCAGCCCCTATTCGTACATACGCACACACACACAGAGGAATCCCTACCTTCCAAATGATACAGGAGCGATCTTGACACAGTAATCCCATTGTCGGGGACTGAAGATAGATAGGTTTGCTTTGGAAATTTACAAAACATTGAGAAAATACCCACTATCCATAGGACGGAAGGAGACTGCCTCGGGTCTGTAGCACTGTATGTTTCCGGCTGCTTCTTAGTTACTCCATGTTATGATTTGTATCTAGATGTCGCCCAAGAGCCGTAAGGACTCAGGCAGACTTTTGAAAGGTGACTGGATTATGGAGGTTATAGCTTGCCTTGCTGTCGGGAAATGGGGTCTGGTCCAAAAGTCCTTGGAGACGCGACCGGGGAGGCTCTGTCTCCTTTCCCAGCTTCTTGGTGATCTCCCCCCCTTCACTCCTTCCTGTCTGCTGTGCCAGGAGCAACTCTCTTCTGTCATTCCCCTCTACCATGCCATCCTGCTGTGGAGCCAGTCAGCCGTGGGCAGAAAACTCTATAAACTGTGAACCGTAAATCAACCACGTCACCCTTAACGTGCAGGTGTTGTGTGTTGTGTCTCCGAGATGAGAAAGTGACTAGGACACCCCATCTCTTTCTCCTATGTAGGCTATAAACCGCGAACAATTCTTGATTCTGCTCGCTGTGGTTCCTCTTTTGGACAATTGACTGGGCACTGAATTGTGCTTCCAGATGTTTCATCTATTCTGTCTCCCCTATTCCAGGGCCCCTCCTCATTCTAACTATGGCAAAAACCTTCTGAGTAGTCTCACTGCCCAGGGTTTCTTCTCTGTTCCCGCCCACATACCCAACAGGTCCTGGAGTGACTTCCTGCTGTTTTGTTTCGTTTGGTTTTGTTTTGTTTGAGATTCACAATAGTCCTGTCCAATCATTTCGCCCTGAAGACTTCTGAGCACATGCGGGAGGAAACTTACGTAAATGGAAGCATGGTATAAGGTAGCCCACCTTGGGTGGTGGGGTCAGTCAGGGAATGTGAAAAGAAGGGAAGGAAACAAGAATTTTATAGCCATTTTTTCTCTTTTTGACCCCAAAGCGATAAAAGGCAATGTTAATATTCGCATTCAACCCATAAACATCTCTTTATTTTTTCTACAAAAACCGTTGGCATGCCTGCTATAAATCAAATGCTGGAGATACTAAAATGGAAGAAAAAAAGCAGAACCCCTAACCTCAAGGAGAATGATGTACACAAACAGATGGCCTCCTATATACAGAACACTATTGAAGTCAGAGAACCAGCTAAGACCTCAGGATAGAAGTTTACTTTTCCAGGATAGAGATCATTTTGCTCTTGTGAAGAAGTGTAGAAATGAAACTGTGATAGAGACCACTACAAAGCAGCCCTGAGCAGTGCTGAAATTAACCAACGGGCTTTTCACATCTGCCCAAGGCCTAGGCTCCTTGTCTGGAGATGGGCAGTGAAGTCATAGTAGCTGAACCTCTGTGAGTCGCTGATCCCTGCTGAGGCCTGTGATGGCAGATGAAGCCAGAAAGCCTCAGAGGATAAGATCACAGCCAAGGACACCTGGATCCAACCTCAACTAGATGAAGACTGCAACCTCAGGCGCTCACTCCTGGGTGGATTAACTTAATATCTTACTTGGAGAAGTCCTTGAGAGGTTCCACCCTCCCACCCTTCCACCCTTGAATGCTCCCCTCCCTCCTGATAACTAAATAAATATGGGCCACCCTGAGAAGGTCTTGGTTTTAGCGCTGAAAGCATCTCGAATTCTGAGAGGGCTTTGATCCTCCTGGAGCCCTGAAATCATTCAACTCTTTTTATTTAGCCTCATTTGGGAGCTTCTGGGCCTGATCAATCTGCAATAACTAGGGGATATTATTAACCTGATAGGACTGACATAATAGCTCGGGTCCAAAAAGTTCCTAGGCACCTAAGCTTCTTTTTTGCTACCAAAATGGTTGCCATAGCTCCAGCCATCACTTCTGTGTTATAGCCAGCAGGAAGGAAGAAGACTCCATGTAGTAGAAAGAGTAGAGGTTGTCCTATTTTTGTGGTTTTTTTTTTTTTTTGAGAGTAGAAAGAATTCACTGAAAAAGAAAGCTTGTAAGACTGCCCCCCAGCAGTCCCTCTCACATAATGTTCTCAAATATGCATCATTCTCGCATGGCATCACATCAGCCAGAATTTAACCACAGACTCACACATATCTGCAAGTAAATCTGAGAAGTGCAGTCACTTTTCCAGACAATCACATGCCTAACTAAACAGTGATTGGAAAAGAGGCCTGTCACTCCTGAAGAGGGGAGGACACTAGCAGCAGCTTACCTCCTGCCACATCCTCCCAGAGACAGTGAGAACTGAGATCTGAGGAATAAATAGAAGTCGTCAACCTTATCACAGAGAAAGCAAAAATGGGGATCCACAGGTATGGAAAAACCATATCACTTTCTAAAGGAACTTTGGATGCAAATAAACAAGCTTTGCAGAGGTGGGAGAGGTGAGCTGAAGGCCCAGCTCGTGTCTGCACTTTATTCTGGAAGCCTTCTGCGTCAGATGGAGGTTTTGCCCTTCAGTGACTCCTGAGCAGATGAAAGAATCTATTCAGAGTCACAGAGCTCATCAAGTGGATTGGAAACTCATTTGCCTGAGAACAAACCCCAGGATCCTTTCACCTCCTGTCCTAAAACAGTCAACAGCCCAAATGGGAATATGATCAAGCACAAAATATGCACATAGCACAAGCTGGTGTAAAATCATATGCAGTGCTGACATTTCTCAGGGCCTGCGCTGCTCCAAGTGTGGTTGTCGTGTGGGAGAGAGTAAAAATTTCTGAGAAATTGAGGACAACAGTTTTTGGTGTTTGGGGAGCAGTAGCTTGCTTCTCTATGTCCTCCTCATCCCTACCCAAAATCAGAGTGGTTTAAAGTGTGCATGAACTATGAGAAAAACTACATGTGCCAGTTCTTTCTTGACTTGATCTCTGGAGTCCAGTATTTCTGCCAAGGCAGAAACACCAGGAGATGCGTCCTGGGAAGCAATGGGAGCCGAAGTTCTGAGCTTCTCCTAAAAGACGAGTAAGGAGCTCATCAGGCAATGGGGGTGGGAGGAGAGCTCAGGCAGCAGATGAGTCTCAGAAAGATATTCTGGGCATAGGGAACAGTTTGTGTAGAGGCGGGGAAGCACAAAAACCCGTAATAGTTTAGGGAAGGGAAGGGCATCAGTGGGAAGAGAGGCAAGCATGGCAGCAGTTAGCAGGAAATGGGGCTGCAGGGGTGTTCCGGCCCCGCATCATGCAGCACCTTGTTTGCTACCATAAGGCATAGAAAATGAGCATGTCATGCTTGGCCAAAGGCAGGACTTATGTAACAGTATAGAGACACGCAGCTGAAAGTGGAGATTAGGGCTTGACTCATGGCAAAGCTGAGGAATTCGGATCTTAACTTACAGATCCAGGCACATTACTACTCAGTTTGGGGTCTAAGTTAAGGCAGGTAGTGGCAAGCACACTGTACACAGTGGTTTTACACTTAAAAGCTCCTGGGTCTTGCTTTCTGAGCCCCAGTG
This sequence comes from Dinomys branickii, assembly GCA_004027595.1. NCBI lineage: Eukaryota > Metazoa > Chordata > Mammalia > Rodentia > Dinomyidae > Dinomys > Dinomys branickii. Next base: position 72,509 of record PVLD010003001.1, read on the forward strand.
CTGCCTGTGTGCTATTCGTCCAGCAAACCATGGCTGAGCCCCTGATTGCCAGTTCCTCTCCCCAGCCATGCGTGCTTTCACCTCTCCATTCTCCAGTTCATCTGCTCAGTGGACTAGCACAAGCCATGATCATAACTAATTTACCCAAACAACAACCTCTGTCCCTGGTCACAATTTCTTGTTTTATGGCTGTGGCCAATCTGAGCTGACCAACCCCCCACACATGGAGAATCACCGCTTTTACATGGGCTTCTTGGCCCATAGGGTGACAGTATCTTCACTACTTTTTTCTAGACAAGAATTAGATGAAGGCAACTAGTAGAAAAAGCCTGAACCCCTGAGTTCCTCACAGCCATCTCTGGTCACGGGGACACGAGGCAGTCACCCTGTGCTCTAGAACAGGTTCCCTTTTCCCAGAGTTTGAGCTGATTGATTGCCCCGTTTAGCACCACCCTAGTCTTTAGGGAGCAAGGCAGCGCATTTGCTCTTCTTGTGAGAAAGGGGCCCAATCCATTCTTGTCCAGGCAGTATAATAAATAATCTTCCCCTGTTGGCAGGGAGTTTATTAGAGACTGATGGGACATTTAACAATAACTGGGGGCCTGTGATTTATCAGGGAGGGAGGTTCATGGTGTCTGCAAAGGCTGGGAATGTGGAATTTAATTGATAAAGCAGCTGTCAGCAGCAATGACACACACTCAATAGAATATGCATTTGCGGGATTCTCTTTGGCGCTGTCAGGAAGGGTTTCTGCTAATCATACTCCACTCCTGTGGATGGCAGGGTCTGCTGGACATCAGACTAAGAGACAAACGACAGGGAGAGGACTCTGGAAGGGGCCCGAGAGGGTGCACCTGTCAGTTGCCCCACCAATGGCAGAATGTGACACAAATGAGCAAAAGAGAAAAGGATTTCTGCCCCCAAAGTGAGCCTTTTCCCTGAAAAGGTCTTTGTCTTTATTCTTTGGGCTGCTTGAGAGAACAGGAGGTGCCGAACACCCGCCTCCCCCCACAAGGAAAGTGTTAAATGAAGGGAAATCACAGTCCTAGTATTCTAAACTTTCTATACCAGAGACCCATGGCTTGCCCCCCAGCCATCAGAACACACGCGCGTGCACGCACACACACACACACGCACACGCACACACACTCACACACACACATGCGCACACACACACACACACACACACACACACGTTATTTCATGGTCTTCCCTGAAGCCCTGGCTCAGGTGGCAGCTGCTCCTGTCACTGCTGGCTTCTAATCAAGAACAGAGCCACAGAAACTAAGATTGTTGGAACCTCACCTCACTGTTGGTGACTCCCTGCTCAGTGACCCCAAGATCCAGGCTGAGAACCCCAAAGTAAATGCTTTCGGGGGGCAGGAAGCTACCTTACCCACACTTGCCCCCCGGCTTCCTGGCGATATGTTGGTTTTAGTCTGCAGGAGCCGTCCCTGACGGGCAGAGCCTGGTCCTCAGACAGCCTTGTCTTTGCAAGGCAGCTCTGCTCCAGTGTTCTGTTGCCTCCACCCTCCAGGCTGTTGCTCAGCCTTCAACAAGGCCATGTGAGGCGCGGAGAGGGGCTTTCTGGGGCTTGAGCCTGTTTCCTTCCATTGATCCCCCAAGTCTATTCTTAGGTCCCAGATTGGTCTGCCTCCTTGCTCCCTCTGGGAAGAGATGGGGAGGGGGAGGCAATAGCCAGGGAAGGAGAAGTAATTGTCACTGTCTAATATGAGCCTCAGTGGTGACACTGAGGGACGTCTGAGCAGAATGGATACAGCAACTGGTTTGATTAAATCAAACCTCTCCTGCAACCCAGTTAAATTAAACTGACAGGCCTGGAGCAGAGGAGGGAGGGCAGCGGGATCACTGCCTTCAGGGCGGGCGGTGGGGGGCATAAGAAGATCACAGGGAAACAGAGCATCTGCCTGCCCTTTCCTTTATTTGCTGACTATAAATAGGTGATGAGATTTATGAATGTGTGAGGCTTATGGACCTGGCTGAGCACAGGCCATGGAAAGTGACGCAGAGGCAGACTGCTGCCTCCCAGGAGGCTTGGCAAATTCCCCTCGCAGTGGGGCCTCACATTTAGAATAGTGCTCTTGACATTTCATAAGGCCTTTATATACTTTACCTTCACAACAAGCAAGTAGCGGTGGGGTCTCGTGCCTCACTTTATAATTAGAGAAACTGAGGCAGTAGCTGTGACAAGGCTGATGGACAGTCAGTCCAAAAATCCAGGTCTTCTACCTCTCAATCTTGGCATGCACTGCCTCCAATTTTATGCCATATGGCAGAATTTCCTAAGATTTAGTCCCTAGAGTGCCATCTTCTCTTCAACTCACTAGAAATATAAACCACACAGCTTGCATTGTGGGCCATCAGGAAAATGCCAATTCCCAACTGGCCCAGTGCAGCCCACCTTCAAAGCACACAGCTTGCTTCCAGAGGCCATGCAGCCATCCCAATACCTTCATATCACTTTCCCAGAGGCCTAAGCCCTTCCAGGTCATTTTCATTTTCCCTAATTGCAATTCAGAGGCGGGGGAGATGGGGGGAGACACTGTTAGCAACACTAACAAACAGCAACAGTGAGTGGATAACACTGATACCCTGCTGGCTTCCTCACCTGTCACCCAGTTCCTCACCTGCCAAAGCTCATTTGCCACTCACCAGTGGGTGAGAGCTCATTTCAGAGCATCTGGGACACACACACACACACACACACACACACACACACACAAATGGTGCCCTTGTGACTAGAGAAATGCCTTACCCAGCATGCCCTGGCTCTTGCATCCCAAGGACGTGCTCATTAATACAACCAGCCCTTCCCAATCTGTTTCAATCGGGAGGACACTGGGGTGGGGATCTGCACCAGAGGGACCCTGCTGTGCGCTGTGTACTCCCAGACACACTCACTACGCCCCAGACTGCACAGCAATTAACAATCAGATCGTAGACTGAGGGAGCGGGGAAAGGGAAGGCGAGAGGGGCAAAACTGCCGCCAGCGGCAGACACCATGAAGGAAGCTGGGGGGAGAACTGTATAGGGTGGTAAAATTTGCTTGGAGGGGACAAATGACTGGAAATACCAGCAGGGAAGAGTATGTGCCACACCAGACATGGTGTCATCTTACTTTTTCTCTGAGGTCACCACTCATGACTTGAAAAACACAGAGAAACAGCTGACAGACAAATAAAATGTAGCTACTTATTAGACAAATATCACTGGACTCCTCAACTCATCCTTAGTGTTAGGACTGGCCACACCCAAACCCAACTTCCCCAATTTATCTGAAACCATTTACTCCTCTGAGGCAAGGATTTAGATTCCTCTAGAAACACCTGCCAAAGTGAAGTGAAGCAAAAGGAAGTGTTGCCTGGAGGCGATAGTCACTGAGTCTGGTTCCTGCGCTGGTTCTGCCATAGCCACCCGGGCAACCTAGAGCAAACCATTAATACTTCTATGCTACAGCTTCCTGGCTGGTTAAATTATATTCTTAGGCAAGAAATGGAGACTTGAGAAGTGTGCATGTGTGTGTGTGTGTGTGTGTGTGTGTGTGTGTGTGTGTTTTGTTTTGTGTTAGAGATCACATAGGAGAAAATTAAGACCCAAAGAAGTTACACCGGTCCAAAGCCACAAGGTGAGGAGTAGGATGACTGAGAAGGAGTCAGTTTGGAAGCCAAAGGCAGTCCCACTTGATGGCACCAGCCACCCCTCTGTGTGGCCAGGGACAAGTCACTGTACCCTCCTCTCCCCTCCTGATGGTATAGGAGCACCTACATTTCCAGGATGAGTAGAACAAATGAATGCTTAACACAAGGAAGGCCTTCCTGCAATATACATTAGGATTATTTCTAGAGATGAACAGGAGTGTCAAACCCATGCGTACCTTCTCTTCCAGCCTTTGCATGAAATCGCATACCCTGATTATCCACAGGGTCCTTTTTGGCTCCAAAAGTCTATGATTCTAAGTCAGAAAGATTAAAATGCAAGTTATTTCCAAAATCCTCCAGGCAGAGACACAAAAGACCATTTGGGGAATTCATTATTCACTCTCCATTGCTTCAGTCACCTTCTATGGATGATTCATGGGGCATAATCACAGCAAACAAACAAAAAAAAGAATCTGTCCCGTGCTGGGAAGGAGGGGCAGTCAAACCCTAACTCTTTTGTGTGTTTGGCTCCTATCCTTCAATATGCATCTTCATGTGTTAGTAGTGACACTGCCTCTTGGCCACGCTGTCTTTCCTCTCTGGGAATTTGAGGCTTTCTCTCTGCTGGTGGTAGAAACTGCCAGCCTCTGCCCCACCCAGACCCAAGTCCCAGAGCAAGAGTCTTGTCTTTCTAGTCACTGTGCTCCTTTCAGAATCTCCAGGCTAACATCTCCAGCATATCCCATTTGGTGTCTGGATGATGCTAGGACAGTTCTCTGACTTCTGCAACACACCAGAGGAGGCTTCTACCAGCCTAGTGGAATCAAATGTGCACCAAGCCAAACATGAGAGGTGACCTCTTTTTCTCCTCCTTGTCTAGTGTCAGGAGGAGAAGCAGATAGCCTTTCTTTCCCTCTTGCTAACAAGTCTCGCCCTGGCAGGTTGTCAGCCCCTGGTCCTCACTTACACCTAGCAGAAAGGGCCAAGTAGTAGGTAATAAAATGAGCCTTTCTCTAAGTTACAGTCAATGGTAACATTACCGGGAAGCCCGTTCTGGAACTCTACAGACTCAAACATTGCAGAATGCATCCAGGAAGGTCCTGGCAGCAAGCCATTTTCTTCTTGGTACAGTTTGCATCTACCAGGCTTAGTTGGCATAAATACTGTATTTCCCTTAGCTATTCTTCAGGTATTGTTTGTAGTTGAGAAATATTTGCCTTTCCAGCAAATATTTCCAAAATGGAAATATTTTCTCTCCAAGTAGCAATAGAGGTATGGCTTAGACCCATAAACACCAAGCCCACAATAGCAAATAATGCCATATAAGGATAAATATCAGTCCATAAATGCAGTGCTCATTATTTATATCAGTTTAATTTTGCACTTAAAATTCCCACTGAATTGTTCAGGTGAGAGTCTGGGAGCCATCCATACAAGAAGTTTACTCAAAAACTATAGTGCTCCTCCAACACCTTCCTTTGTCCCCCACCCCCCAAAAATCTGTGAGCCCCCTCCAGGCTGACAGGGTGATCTTGAAGCCTAGTGACTGTGGGAAGAAGTAAAGCCTGTGAGAGCAATGGTGTACTCAGCAGTAAGGATGGAAGTGACGGCATGTGCCTGGATGCGGAGCTGCAAAACACACACCTTAATGGCCATCAACATTGTACTGTGGTTCTACCTTAGGGGTACATCCTTTCCACTTTCATGAGAGTAGTACACAGAGCAAGGGGCGCCATAGTCCATCCCCATACAGACCATCCTCTTTGGACCGCAGCTCCTCCATATATAAATAAGGAGAATGACACTGTGTTTGAAGACATCCAAAGCTTATGGAGCTTTATCATTGGAGCCTTTGAAGCTTCCAGCAAACTATAAGCATTTTTTAAATTATTATTAAAACCTAATTGAATCATTCTTTTGGAACTGAGAGGCTTTAACAATACAGAGGCCATTTTACCCCCTCTTGATCTGTAGACTGTACAGAGCAGAGAACCCTAGTCCTCTGTCTGAAGTGCACAAATGAAGATGTCATGCAGCCCAAGAGTCAGACTCTAAGAATAGCAAGGCCTCAGTTCAGTTCCTTACCTACCATTCCATGCATTCACATATAGGCACGTCCACAGCCCCAGCTCAGCACCTCTGGGCCAGCCTGTCAGGCAAGTCTCTGCCTGGAAAGAAGCAGTTCTACAGTGATATCTGGACACATCCCAACAGCACGTGTTTATCTTTAGGGTCAGCCTTTGCTGGTGATGCTCAGGAGCCTTGCGGGGAGGGGGAGAGATGAGGATAATGGCAGCCATAGGGCTAAGGAAGGAGGCCAGTGGGGACATGCTCACCCTCAGGAGGATGCTGTTATGCTGTGCTCTCCAGATGGTGTGTGGCCACGTATCTTTTCCTTCACATCAGGATGAACTCCCAGCTTTTCTGTTGCCATTGGAGATGAGAAGATGGATACTAACTCACTTAAGGGTGTGACTTTCAAAGCAAGTCAAGACTGGATGGGGATCTTCAGGTGGAGGCCACAGCATCTGAAGCCAGGAGGATGGCAGTTTCCATTGTCTCATTCAGGGTCCAAGCTCTGTCGGAACACAACTGATTCTGCCTCTCCCTTCCTGCTCACCCATAGGTGCCAAGACCTTGAGGCTCTTGCAGAGATATAAAGAGGGCCACCCTCCTTGAGTATGCTGGGTGCAAACCCTACCTGTTCGACACTTCTGGACTTGGCTCCAGGGTGCATCTCCTCCCTCATGAAAAGTGCCCACTATCTACTTATCTCAACTAGCTGGGGACAAATACCCAGATGCTTCTGAAAGTTCCATTCCAGTTCTGAATGGCTTTGACAAGGTATGCCCACAACCAGTCTCAAGATCTCTGATTTCTTTTCTTTCTTGCTTGATTGCTTCCTTCCTTCTTTCCTTTCTTTGTTTTTTGGTGGGGGGGGGGGAGACAGGGTCTTGCTGTATATTCTAGGCTGGTGTTGAACTATGTAGTCCAGTCTAGCCTTGAACTTACAGTGATCCTCCTGCCTCAGCCTTCCAAGTACTGGGATTTCAGGCGTGCACCACCACGCCTGGCCTTTATTTACTTTGAAGTGAGATAATTTTATTCTTTCTCTGGACTGAGTTTTTGGGGTAGTGAAGAGTGGAGGCTGAGCCATCTGATTCTTTTTTAGAGAAAATGAATCATGTCCCCCAACCCCCATCCTCAGCCCAGCAATATTTATCAATGTTTATATAACCATGGAAACAGACTTTATTCTTGGTCACTTTAACTCTTTTTAAAAAGAAATAGGAAATGGTAGTTCTTTATCCTACTCCTGCCTCCTACTTTGCCTCAAGAAAAGCTATATCTTTAGAAAAAGAGGAGCCTGAGAGACACCCCCCCCATGACCCTGGCCTTCTCATGGGTTGCAGTGGCGCAGCATCGTGAAAGGATTTCAGAGTTTGTCCCCATTTGCCTTTCAAAGTCCTGTGGGAACCAAACAGTAATTAACATGTGCACTTCTGACTTTCTGACTTGTCTAGGACTTTTTTTTGAGCTCTGTATTTAGATTATGTTATCATTTTTTTCTTGCGAATCTCTTTTACCTTAAAAGTGGCTGGAGTGTGGGCTACCTTTACTCACCATGCATTCTTCATGTGTAAGAGTAAATGCCCTTGTCCTGACTGCTTCATGGATTGCCGTCAGAAGAGAGTTTTGTAAAGACTTAGGCTTACATGGATTTAAACCATAAGCAAGGGAAACTGAGGCCCAGTAAAAGGAAAGTGTTTGTGAAAGGTTCTGAGTCGTCAACAGTACAAAAAATTCTAACTACCCAGTCCTAGGTTCTTGCCAAGAAATCAGCCCGCTTCTCTTGGAGTTTTAACTGTAGCCAGGCTCCAAGAGGAGTCTTCCAAGAGGATTCCAGCCCTAAGGTCTCAGGGATGGAGAAAGCCAGAGCACAAACATGACCCCAGAGAAGATGCAAATATGACCCCACAGACCCACAGATGTTTGCTCAGTGATCCTTCCCTTGCCCCTTTGCTGTGGGCTGCAGGTCTACAATGGTGAGAGCAAGGCTCCCCAAGTCAGAGAACACGCGGGTTTCTCTCCAGGCAAGGGTGTCTCCACAGGCGATAGTCAATGACCATGTCCCTCCTTCTATCCCAATCTCAGAATGTTCAACCCCAGATCTTGTTCCACTAGGCAGGAAACTGGCGTTCTGCACAGGCCACAGTTTCACTGGGAAGGGTCTCTTGGAAGCTCCCTCCCGGAGGGTGGATGATGCTGGGACCTGCGGAGCAGGCTCACCGCTGGCACGGAGAGAAAAGGGACACGTAATTTGGGGTCTTCCCAGCGAGCCTTGCAAACACTGGAATAGTCTCGTAGCTCCGTTGCGATGCTCTCGATTTTTTGCAGGCGCGGCTGTGAACAGAGCGCGGGCATTTGGGCGGGGAGAGAGCCACAGAGACGCGGGCTTGGACCGGGTCATGCCCGCCTGTGCTGCCCCTTCCTCTTCCTTATCCCCTTCCTCTTCCCCTTCCCGGCCTCCCTTCCTCCCTCCTCTTTTTCTTTCTTCTCCTATTAGCAGAAACGGATGCTCTTGCCTGACACAGCCGAGTGATCACGCGGCCTGTGCTCTCCCTTTTCACCTTTGCTCGAGGCCTTACAGTTCTGTCCCAGCAGAGCCCCAAAATCCTGCCAGGGGCAAACGTTTCCGTTAATTACCTTGAAACTACACATCGCTAATTTCCCTAATTACTCTCCGGCCCTGCCGGGGGGCTTGAGGAAGAAACGGCAGCCAGTGCTTTGGGTGCACAGAGGCCGGAGTGGCTGGCGCGGGGCTGGGCAGGGGCCCTGTCCAGCCTTGTGTGGCAACGCCTCTCTCAGGCCCGGGCTGAAGCTCACACTCCTCAGGCGACAGGCTGTGCCTGCGGACTGGCATCAGAGATTGTTCGAGTCCCCGCTCCCTTCCCGACCTACAAAGGCCAGCACAGGAGGAATATCGGAGAGCGCAAGGCTTGTTTCTCCACTCCCTGCGGGCACTATTGCAAACAGCCCCCATCCATCGCCCTGTTCTGTGTTTGCATTAAAATCACTTTCTGAGGTTATCATGTGAATTTTTGCCTGTTTGTCTCACCTCCCTTTCTCCTCCTTTTTAAGTTCTTGGGAGTAGAGATCTTGCGCGCCTTACTCAGTGTCTCAGACCTACAACTTCGCAGGGAACGCAGCAGACCCACAAGGATCGCTTCGCGCAAAGTTGTCGAACTGAGCGGCGGTTTCTCTGCTCCGCTCTGGAGCAGTGGGTTGGGAGGACCGTACGCTGGGAGAGATGAAGTCCCTTTCGGTCTAAGGCATTGCACGTGGGCTCTTGGGCAGAGGAGCTAAAGGTCAGTGGCATGCGGGCCCTTCAGCCTCGTACTGAAATGCAATAGTGTCCCCAGCCGTAAGGCTGAGCTGTCCCTTTACATCAGCGAGGGGGTGCTCTGCAAGGGGCGTTGGCGCGATCTGGAGTCACGACGCCCGCCGCGCTGGCCAGGACCCGGCGACTCCCGCCAGCCCCCCGGTAGTGGCTGGGCTGCAAAGCACTGGTAGCCCGGCCCACTCAGGGCTGCCCACCCCGCCGCCCCGGGCCGCTCTTCTCATAGGCTACAGGCATCCCCCCTGAGTCCTGATTGGCGGCCCCACTTTTCCCTCCGCCCCCGGCATCGACCGCGCGCCGCGAGCTGCCGGGACTGAGCTGCAAGTCCGGATTTAGGAGCAAAAGCAAAGGCTCAGTTTAGCGCTGCCGGGGTCGCGGAGCCCAGGTGCGGGGCGAGGAGCCCACCCAGCGCTCGGTTCTCAGTGCGATCGGCGTTCCCACTCGAGGACTCGCCCGTGGAGCCGGGCCCGGCAAATGGGCGCATGAGGAAAGAGAACGGGGACATGGACTGCTATTTGCGTCGCCTCAAACAGGAGCTGGTAAGAGCGGAGCCGACGGCGCGGGCAGGGAGGGCTGTTCCGCCGGACGGGTACCTGGCTCTGTCCCCAGGTCCCGGGAACCGGGTCGTGCGCGGGGCGAGGAAGACCCGAGCGTACAGGAGAGGACCGGAGCTGGCAGACAGAGGGAGGGGCTGTCCTCCGGGCAGAGGCCGCGAGGAAACTTGGGGCAGACAGCTGTGATGAGATCAGAAAAAGTGACAGTGAGAGAGAAAGAGCAACAGACCAGGCTGGCATGTGACCTAGAGAAGCCGGGGGAGAGGGGGCGCGCCCAGAGACGGACTGGCACTGACTGAGCGAGGCTTAGCGCCTCGGACTTCCCCGGCTCGGGAGCGATAGGCTGGGGCCGCCGGACGCCGCAGGTGCTGGGCTGCACTAGACTCCCGGAATCTCGGAGCACAGGGCCCGCGGGACCAGAGCGTGCTCAGGCCTCATCCCTGTCCTGGGCGGAGGTCGCCTGGGACCGCTTGCGCAGGAGGACACCTGGGACAGCTCGCTCGAGGGGCGCTGGCACCGTCCCGGGTCCCCGGCTCTGCCGGGCTTGGCGGAGCTGGCGCGGCTGCGGGGGCAGGCTTGGCCGGCTGTCTGCCTGGGCTTGTCTGCCAGCAGGGAGGGGGCCGGCAGCTGTAATGACGGGGGAGGGCCCCGCGCGGGAGGAGGGGCGCCGCCTGGCTGATCGCAAGCGGGAGTTGTAGAGGCCCAGCCAGATGTCAGGTCTGGACTTGGAGAGAGTGCAGGGAACGTGCAGAAGCCCCAGGGTGGAGGGGCTGGGGAAGGGCTGAATCACCGACCTGGGGACGGGAGGAGGCGACTGGAAAGCTGTGTGAGGGAGGGCCAGGCCGCTTCTCGCTGACTTGGTACACCACCTGCCGCCCTCCTCACTCCCCCTTCTGCCTTGATTATTTCTTCAGCCACCAGGATTCAGGCAGATACTGCGCACACACAGCCGCCTCTGTCCTCTGCCTTTCTCCTCTTCAACAGTCTCCTTCTCACGTCTTTGTTTCTGCCTCGGCCTTTGTGGCTCTGAGTTCCTCTTGGAGTCGTCTCTTTGGTCTCACTTTGCTCCTCTCTTCTTTTCAGAGCCAGGGCATCCAGGTGCACAGCACAGACCTGGGTCCAGAAAGCGCCAGCTCGTGGCTGTCCAGAGCCCGCGGCAGCTTTCCGCCTCCGCCTGCAGAGGCTCCACTCTTCCTGCTTGGGAGGGAGCTTGGCAGTGTGTTAGCTCCAGCTTCGGAGCGGCAATGAGGGCTGAGCGTTAAGTGGCAGGTGTTCTCACTGATACTTCCTGACAGAGTCACCCTGGCGCCCTTCCTGTCTGCCTTCTCTGGTCAATGATCATTTCTTTCCTTTTTCCTGAAGCCCTTTCTCAGTTGACAGTTGTGCAAGTTACTGGTCCACAGAAATATTTCTTTGGTGAGAGCCAAAGTGTCTTTTGCTGCTCTTGTTAACCTATACCATGCCCCTCCTCTGCTGCTAGTTTTAACATACCTCATGCCAGGGTGGTGGCCACAGCCCACAGGTGCACAACTCTCATTTCTCGCATTCTCATGTCCAGTCCCAGAAAGGAAGACAAGATCACAGTGTCTGAAGTCCGAAGCCCACGCTATGAAAAGAAACTAATAGAATCCTTTCTTTGTGCTTGGAATGGGGGACTATACCACCCACATCAGTATCTGCCTAAATGGAGGGCTGTGGGTGTTCCTGGCATGGGCCCGAATTTTAAAATCCTACTGATTTGCATGTTATACAGCACCCTAGGTGGGAGGTGGTGAGGGGAAGAAGACAGTCTGTGGATGCCAGGAGAATAAAAAAAGGCAAATAGGAATCTGCACCCAGCTGAGCTCCAGATCTTGATTTGCACCCTCTCTGCCAAGGCCATGCGCCCCCTGTGCCTAGGAGAAGGAAGGGGAGAGACTAAAGTCACCCTGCTCCCCATCAGCTTTCATTTGGCCTTTTGTCTGAGCAGTTCCAGCCTTTGACTCTTGGAGAGGAAGCCAAAGGCCTGGCCAGGGGCCCAGAATGACACTCAGATGGGAGAGCAGAGAAACCCTCCCTGTGTCTCCACCCCTCCCCGGTGCCAGCTTGCTCAGAATGGAGACAGCAGAGGTGTGTGAGTCTTACTCTCTGACACCACAAGTTCAAGGCTTAGGTAGCAGGACCAAATCTCAGTGCCTCCGTACCCCAAGTGGAAGCAAAGGGGAAAGTGGGGCTGAGCCCAGCACTACGAAGGACTGCAGGTATTGAATTAGATGAAGCTTGGCTGTGGATGGGATAGAGGGGTATTGGCTTGTTCATACCCCAGGTGTGCAATGAAGTGGGAAAGGCATGCAGTTGGTTTATATCATGGGCTGAGGAGCATGGGGGGTCCCCTGAAGATGGTGCATCCCGGGCAGGATTTCTGTGCCTCCCAGGAGCATTGTACTCTAAGGTGGTCTGTGCCCAGGACTAGCCTCTCACAGTACTGCTCAAATTCAGCATCATTTATTTCACTCAGTTCCCTTCAAGAAGCAAACATCCTGCAGACACTGGAGATAAGACTCCACTGTGTGCAAAAGGAAACACTAACAGATTGTGAAATTATCTGCATCCAGGGTGCTCTCTGCTCTCCTCCCCATCCCAGTCCTGTCCTTGGCCCAGAAAATATAGACAAGAGTCTTCCTAAAAACCAAAGTAGCAGAAGTTCTCAACTTCTTGAAAAAAATTTGCATCATAACAAGTGAGCTCGGGAAGAGGCTGGAAGTTCAGAGATCCCGGCTCAATTACCTTGATGGCTGGAGGGTGGCCATTCCTCCTGCCTAGAAGGGTAGGGGTCAGGTTTCAGAGATGAAATGTGGCTAGAGAAGTAGTAGCAGCTGACACAGTTCTTCATTAAGATGAAGGAGTTGGGGCTGCAAGGACTCAGCAGGAACCACCTCTCTTTCCCCTTCCAGCCGCCAAAGAGGGGCCCTGCCTGAACACAAGGCCTTGGGCCCAGCTGTCCCTCACACACAGCTCCCTTGTGGGCTTCCAACAAATGGGATAGACACAGACATGTTGAGGAGGCAGATGTCAGATGCCCACAGGGCATTCCTCCCGAATTCAGGTCAGTGTTGAACAAATAGAATACATAAAGCCTGAGTGATCAGGGCTCATAAAACAGCCAGGCTAGGAAGGCTTCCTCGAGGTGGGGGAGGCTGGAGAAGGTCATCTTCTGGAATTTCCATCCTAGCTGAGACATGAGGAAGCAGTAAAGTCTCTCAGATGGAGGAGGTCCTCCTAGCCAACCTGGTGTTCCCAGAATATACTTTTCTATTCTCTAGTCTTTAGAGACCAGGACGTAAAGGCAAAATGAAGAGAAGAGGAGGTAAAGGAATTACAGTAGGAACAGCTTTTAGCTCTTGGGGTAAAAGAACAAATTTTCTGAGGTAGAAATAAAACTTTTGTAAAGGGTCTCGTTCTAGTCTCCTGGATGTTTAAAGTTAGAAGGAAGAGGGCTTTTGTGCCACTTAGACAAGAATTAGCATGGAGCATGGGATTTAGGTCAGGCGAACTTGAACTTGGCATATTACTTAACCTCGCTTTGCCTTAGTTTTCTCATCTATAAAGTGGAATTTTAAAAATACCTATTTCAAACTGGGCCTGGTAGCACAGGCAGGTGATTCCAGCACTTGAAGGCTGAGGCAGGAAGATCATAAGCTTGAGCCTAGCCTGGGCAACTTAGCAACTTCGTGAGACCCTGTCTCAACATAAAAAAATAAATTGGCTGGGGAGGTAGCTCAGTGTAAAGGCTCTGGGTTCAATCCCAGTATTGAAATACAAAAACAAAAGCAACAACAACAAAAATATCTACTAAGAAGATCAAGTGATAATGTAAGTGAAATACTTCCATGCTTATGCTTATGTTAAGTCCTTATCCCCTAACATAGGGCCTGTTGCAGGGACTTGGTAAACTCTCAAGGTTGGGTTGAACAGACCGGTTTGTGTAAGGGTCATTTATTCACAGAACACAACAGTTACTGAGGGCTAATGTGTTTAAGGCACTAACCAGACATTAGCACTGTGATTACAAATATAAACAGACACAGATCCTCTCTTCAGGGAACCTATGGTTTAATAAAAAGGATAATAACATGTGTTGATGTTTATATTAATTTGCCAGAATAAAATGTACTATGTTGTTTAATTGCCAAAGGAGCACTAAGAAGTTGTACTTTCTTTATTTCCATTTTAAAATTCAGAAAATAAGTGACTTGGCCCAAGTTAAAGAGTTGAGAAATGGCAGAGGTTAAATTCAGATCCAGTCAGCCTGACTATAGGACTTATGTTCCAAACCCAAAGAGTAGATATATGTATAGGACAGAAGCAGAGGATGTGCGCTGTGTAAGGTGCACAGGCTGAAAACGGAAAAGCGACCTCCACCTGGGAGGCCAGGGCAAGCTTCCTGTTGTGGACAGGGTAGCCACTGAGCTAGACCTTGAGGAATAAACAGGGTCATGCACAGGAGAAAAACAGTGTTCCAGGCAGATAGTGAAATGTGAGCAACAGGCACAGAGTAGAAGTAGTGCAGATGTCTGAAGACCAGATTGAATGTGTGTGAAACGTAGGACCTGTACAGAGAAACAGTGGGCTGCGGTGCTGAAAGGGTTGTTGAGGACAGACTCCGGGGTGGGGGTGGGGCGCTCCTTGAGTGTTATGCCGGAGTCTGACCTCTTGTGTTCATTGGAGAGCAGCACGGTCATGGATATTGGCGAGCAGCATGGATATGCCCAGCACCTAGGAGGTGGAGTGGAGTGGAGGACAGGAGAGGGAGAAAATTGAGGCAGGAGAGTAAGCTAGGTGGTTATTGTAAGGATCCAGGTAAGAGAGTATGGAGGCCAGGGCCGGGGATATAGCTCAGCAGCCTAAGTGCTTGCCTGACAAGGCTGAGGTCATGAGTTCAATTCCTGGTACAAAAAAAATATAAAAAACTAGAGAGTATGGAGGCCTGAACTAGGAAGGCGAGAAGGAAGGTAACTTCAGGAGATCCCTTGGTTTCCTGCAGGAAAGAGGAGCTAAAGCTCTAAGGGAAAAGGCCTTGCTGAGGCCAAAGGGCAGGCCCCTCAAGGAGGTAACTAACACTAGATCTCTCTTTCCATCTGTTTGCCTCTGGCCTGAACATGTGAGCCCTAGTAGATGGTTCAGTTAGGAAAGTAGGCTCATCATTTCACATCCCTCACTTCCTCCTTTCTCTACCCACCTCCCTCCTGCAGCTCTTGGCACAGTTGCCACTTTACCTTCCTGTTGAGAGTCCCAGCCAAGAGCCAAGAAGGTCCCTATTCACTGAGCTGGAGAATGGGCCACTTGGCAAAAACAGGGCTTTTCCCATTTCCGGCCCTGAGCCTCCTCAGTGGCTTCCTCAGGGACTGAAAGGAACTGTATGGGGATCTTGTGAGTAATGGGGGTGGGGCAGCAAGGCAGGGCACTCTGCCAGTTCCATGGGCAAAGCTGAGCCTGTGTCAGAGGATTCTGGCTGAGTGAGGAGAGGGCGTGAGATGGATGGATGGAGGGCACAGCTGCAGGATCAGTCAGGGGCCCGGAGCAGGGCTTGGGAAGGGAGCCGAGGATGCTGGCACCTCTTCTTCCATCCTCGCTCCTCCCACGCTACAAAAGGCCCAGAGAGTGTGCACGGCAGGGGGGTGCCCATGGACCGCTGGCCCAGGAATACCCTGCTCAGGGTATGGAATCTGGTGTCCCAGTGACATCTGTCCCTATAGCCCCAGACAGGCAGTTCCTCTTCCCTCATCCCTCAGTGAAGAAGAGCCTTTAGTGGGAAGGACTGAATTGGGTCTCAGAGGCCCTTGGAGGATGGTTTCATGCTCTGCCTCCTTGTCTCGTGGCAAATGCCGCTGCCTGGCCGGTTTTTTCTCATTGCTACCCCATGAAGCTGAATGGTCAGGGATCATGATGGCATTTGCAAGCCTGTTGCACTGGTGAAGGGACCCAGCCTTGGGGTCTCCGTCCTCCCACTAACAGCTTCAGGACTTACCTTTCACGCAAGTCCCTTTATGGACACATTTATTTGCATAAGTAGATTTAAATAAATAGTAAACAGAAGTCTGAATCACATGTAGGTATGGTGAAAATAAGAAGGACAGCCTACTGGGGAATGTTTGGGCAGCACAGGGAGGAGATGGTCTGAGATGATCACTAGTTTCCTAATCCATAAAACGAAGTTTACTTCACTTGCCTAGCCAGCCTCCCAGAACAAGTGTGGGGCTCGGGCAACACGTGAAAGGGCACATGCTAAACACGTGGGAAGGCCTTGTGTTTTGCCCAGTGGCAGGTGGACAAGTTAGTTAGGGCTGAGGTGAGTGTGGGACCTAGTTAGTCAGCTAGTTCTCCAGACTTCCATGTGACGCTCTCTCCCACACCAGGAGGGCACCAGCAGCCATGCAGCGCAAATACAGAACATACCACGCACTGAGGTAAGCCTCAGCCAGCCAAAGTTTGATGTGCAGACTATGTTTAAGATGAGACTGAGGCCTAGAAGGTGCTAGGGGCGGGAGCCGGATTGAGCGGGAGTGTGGTGGCAAAGAGCATGGCGAAGACCACTGAGGGCGAGATTCCTGCGATATTCCCTGGGATAGGATCATTAAAGGCTTTGTATTTGGTGGTGGATAGTTCGGTCACACATGTGGACTTGAAAGGGAGGTGGCTATTAGATTCATCCCCATGCATGCTAATCAGGAGCACTCAGACCCTCCAGCTGACCCCTGAGAGCAAGTAGGATGAAACTGTCCTGAGGAAGAACCTGAGGCTCAGATATAGCAGGAGGCCAGAGGAGCCCAGCAGCTTCTAGTCTGGAGACTCTGATGTAAGAATGTTTACTTCTGGCTCTGTCTGAGCTGGCCCCACTCAGCTTCCCCCGGAGAAGCTCTGAGATCAGAGAGGGTCCCACGCCCTGGGTGAAGACAGCGGCTTGGCCTCGGGCTTTTCCTCTGGGGGTGACATCAGCCCCTTGGGGTTGGTGGGAAAGGCTGTCCTGCTGGCTCCGCTCTAGGTCAGTACCCAGGGGATGCTCCTGCTCCCACTGCCCCCGGCCCCTGGGTTTCCCACAAGTGAGCTTCCTTCTTCCATTCTCATCCCTCTCACGGCTTCCTCCTCGCCCTTTCTGTGTCTGCTAGCACCTGCTTGTGGCTGGGCTGAGGTCAGCGTGAGGGTGGGCAAGAGGATGCCGAGGCTTCCTCTTCCTTTGCCTCACCTTCCTCTGCACGGGGCAGGGCTGGGGGGAGAAGGGACAGGACGAGGGATGTTTCCCTTTGGACTAGATATGAATGCAATCCTGTCATTACTATGTGTTACTTTTCAATGAGGAAAAAGTGTTATGAAAATACACAGGAAGTCTTCAGTGAACAGCTAGCATTCACCTAATGCTTTGTGCCATACAGAGATACATATTACGTCATCTAATGTGCATAGAGTTGTACAACACAGAAGGCATCATTCCCATGTTAAACAATGCAGAAATTGAAAAACAATTTAACCTGCCCAAATCACATAGCCACTATGTGGCAGAGCTGGGATTTGAACTCTGTTCCTTTTGTTCCCAGAACTGAAGTTCTTAACCAATACAGAATTTTACTTTTCGTATGGGTGCCAGTTCAGCCCTTGTTTACTTCAGTGGTGCCTCTGTTTAGGGACAGCCCTGAATTCATGCATGCCCACGTACTTGTTCTCACTGGAAACCTTGTGCAAAATGTCAGCATTATTTCTTATGGGTTTTTCCATACTGGATAAAACTGAATGGGGTCATTTCATCCCTCCCACTGCCTCTGACCTGGACTATGTTTTGCCTTCTGGAAGGAAGCCTGCCAACTCAGAGTCCTTGCCACTTGGTGAAATGAAATGTTAGCAAATGGCACATGCTCTCACTCTGTCTCTGTCCCTTCTCTCTCTGAAGGTAGCAAGAAGTCTGAATGGATGATCTGGGGGGGCAGTCAGTAGGATTCAATGAATGGTTTATGGGTATATAGCAAGTCAAGGTGCCAGCTAGGTTCTGGGTGACAAAATGATGTATAAACCTCATTCCCCAGCCTCTAGCAGTGCTCAATAAATATTTCATGAGCAGCTAGGCATTTAAGCTTGTGGAGGACATGGGGCAAGCACATAAGCAGCAGGACTTTAGGGATGAGCATCTTCAAGATTACAGACCAGGCCCTGACAGGACAATGGCAAGTACCTATAGAGAACAGAGACATCCAGAACCGAAAATCCTGTCATGGGTCTGGACTACAGAATTAAGTCGTTCGGAGTTCAGTCTCTGGGCAATGGAGAGCCACTGAGTAAGGTGACTGGAAGTGAGAGTATGGGAAAACTGGTTGAGCCCTCAAATGTCTGGTAGTCTGGAAGCCTTGTACCATACAAGGCTTGTGCAGCCTTCCAGGGCAGGGAAGGGGAGGTGTGACACATCTAGGGCAGGAGAACTTCAACATGGGACATGATTAAGTTGGGTAGGAAAGGGGTGGTTGGGTGAAGAAGCCAACAGCATCTCTGAGGTTCCAGACGGGAGAGGGGGAAAGTGGATGAGGAGATGGGGACATTGGGAAGTCAGGGGGACAGTTTGCCAAGAATGAACTGAGCTTGGTTTGGGGCTCAAAGTCCCCTCTGGTGGTGCCCTGGGGCTCAGCAGCTGTGGCGTGCGGGGAGTGCTTCTGAAAGGAAGGGTCCAGAAGGAAGAAGCACAGAGGTCAGGGCAACGGCCATCAACAGCCAGGCGCAGCCACCCATGGGCTGTTTCTTGCTGCTGCCCCTGCCACCGCCACTGCTCCCACTCATATACCTGCCCACGCACCTCCCATGGCTGTCAGAGCCTTGACCCATCATTTCTTTGCTCATCTTGGGAGGGTGCACAAAGCGCGGCACTCCTCACACTCCAGCAAAAGCCTCCTTGCCCTCTGAGGCATGAATCCTCCACTGTCCTTTAGAGTTGCTGGCTCACTGAGAGCCTGTCTAGGATGCTCCTCCCTCTAGGGCCAGGGTTGGCAGCGGAAGACGGACCCAGAAGCCTGAGCCAGTTCCCTGCCAAGTGCAGCCCAGCCCTGCAGAGCTTCCCTGCCAGCCCTGCCAGCTACCTCTCCTGCTTGCCCTCCAGGCTTAGCTCTGAGCATTAAGACAGGAGGTAAGATGATCCTTCGGGTCTCTGGGGGGCTTAAGAAACAGATGGTCCCCGAATGTGAAGCTTGCTCTGAGTAACTTGATCAGGATCTGGGGAGGGAGCTGGCAGCCAAGGCGGCTTGGGCGCAGGGAGAGTGAACCTTGTGAATGTTATCAGACAGAGCCACTCCTCCCCAGCCTCCAAATGTGGCCTTCACCCAAGTCAGTCTCTCAGCCCCTTCCAGATGGCACCTGCGACTGTCCTCGGAAACCCAAAAAAGTCTGGAAGAACTGGCCCCAGGATCCCCACTCTCGCTTGGCCAGGGCAGCAGGGCCGGTCAGGCTAAGAAGGCAACGGGAGTGCTGGAGCCAAGTCAGGGCAACAGAAAGGACCGGTGCTGGGGAGGGAGACAGGATGGGAAGAGCTGGGCAAGGGTTTCCAGCAGGCGGGGGTTTCCTGGCCTCATTTCCCTGCTGGCCAGTCAGATGTAGAGAGCAATTAAAGGAAACCCTAGCCAACCCTTTAACCCCTCTCTCTTGCCCTGCAAAGGACAGAGTAGCCTTAAAGCTAAGCCCCAGCCCAGCCACAGGCAGACAGTGTACAGAATCTAGAGTGAGTCAGAACTCCATGAACCTGTGTCTAGGTGAGTTACTTCATCCCAGCATGGTTTCTTCACTTGTTAAACGGAGAACAGTGCTAGCAACCTCAAAGAGTTTGTACAAAGGTGAAATGGGATGATACATGGCATAGCATTCATGCAGTAGGTGCTCACAAATCATTATAGCCACTATCATCACTACCATCCATTAGAGAGAACGAGGGCCCAGTCACCAAAAAAAGATAAGCATGGCCACCATAAATTTGGGCACCCTCAAACTGGTCTCGGCTGCATCTTTTACTATTCAATCTTGGAAAGGTAACTTATGTGCCTTGGCTTCCTCATCTGTCAAATGAGAATGATAATAGTCATTACTTCACAGGTAATCCCAAGGGGGATTAATTTTAGATTAAGTTGTATATTATAAACACACACACACACACACACACACATACACACACATGCACGCGCACACACACACACACACGGTCCCAGACATAGATTTTGGACTTACCCATGGTACGAAACTGTATGTTTTTCTTTTTCATGTATGTAGTACCATACATGAGCTATTCAATAGCTTCTTATAAAATAGGCTTTATGTTAGATGGCTTTGCCTAACTAAAGGTTAATGTAAATGTTCTGAGCACATTTAAGTTAGGCTAGGCTAAGCTGTGATATCTGGTAGGTTAAGGGTATTAAATGCATTTTCAATTTACCATGGGTTTACCTGGTCATAATCCCATCCTAAGAGGAGAAGCATCTACACGGCCTTTAGGACAGCACCTCCCTTAGTTTGTTGCTCTTAATGCCATTTCCCTTATTTAGCCGGAGTGGCACTGAAATCTCTCCCAGCCCAGAGCTGCACTAACTGGGCTGTGGAAAGGTGGGTGGCAAGTCTCAGTTCAGGGCCATGAGGAGCCGCGCTGTGGTTCACCGGCCTATGCTTTCTCTCTTCCCTTCAGATATCCATGAAGGAAGTGGGCGATGGCTTACAGGATCAGATGAACTGCATGATGGGTGCACTGCAAGAACTGAAGCTCCTGCAGGTACAGACGGCGTTGGAACAGCTGGACCTCTCTGGAGGAGGTCCTGTACCAGGCTCCCATGAAAGTCCCCGGACACAGCCCAAGTGGCCTTACTGGGAAGGTGGCGGAGGTCCGGCCAGGCCTGTGGCCTGCTCCACTCCCTCCAGCCATCCCGCTCCTGGCAGCAGCACCACGTTTCCAAGCCGTAGGAGTGTCTGTGGGAGGGATCCCAACCCCCTGCCCAGGACACAGCTGCCAGAGCACCGAAGCTGCACTCAGAGGGGGCCGGAGTGGGTGGAACCAGATGACTGGACCTCCACACTGATGTCCAGAGGCAGGAATCGGCAGCCACTGGTATTAGGGGACAATGTTTTTGCAGACCTGGTGGGAAACTGGCTAGACCTGCCGGAACTGGAGAAGGGTGGGGAGAAGGGTGAGATGAGGGGGGCAGGTGAGCCCAAAGGAGAGAAAAGCCAGCCCCGGGAGCTGGGCCGCAAGTTTGCTCTAACAGCAAATATCTTTAGGAAGTTCTTGCGTAGTGTGCGGCCTGATCGCGACAGGCTGCTGAAGGAGAAGCCAGGCTGGGTGACACCCATGGTCTCAGAGGCCCGGGCTGGACGCTCCCAGAAGGCCAAAAAGTGGAGCCATTCCAAGGCCTCTGGACGTTTCCCCTTCCCAAGTACAGGGGAGTCCAGACAAGGGGAAAATCCCCCAGCAAGTAGCCCCAAGGCCATGGAACCCTCACCCTCGGGCTTTGATATTAACACAGCTGTTTGGGTCTGACTCCCAGAGGGCAAGTCGACTGAACCCAAAGACCAGTCCTGCTGGGCCCCTGGGGAGGAGGGGGGCGGGTGTATGGCTCTCAGAAGCCCAAATCCAAGTTCCTTTCCTTCTGAAGGGAGGGAGAGGCCAGAGTTCTGGGGCAGGGCCAACTGGAATGCAGTTGGGAGAGGCTGTCACAGCAGTGGTGGCAGTGGGAGGAGGGACAACTGAAGAAAAAATGACTGTGTGTTTGTGTCGTGCTCATTTGGGGTTTGCAAGTGATAGCAGGGGAGAAATAGGGGAGATGAAGTCTTTCTGACACTCCTGCACTGACCTCAAAGACCTCACGAGAACATCGTGTGTGGCAAAGGGCACTGGGGGCCCCAATAAAGAGCGGTCTCTACTGCCCCAGCCTTATCGCTGTCTGCTTCCCCGGCAAGGCGCTGCTGCAGGCCAAGACTCTGAAGCCCAGCTCTGGAGTCAGAGCAGCCAGAGGGAATCCCCTCCACCAGCCTCCCTGTTACCATAGACTTCAGCCACTCTGGGATCCCAGGAAATGGGCTGAACAAGGAGGGCAGTGATGATGAGTCTTGGGGGAATCTGGGACACTCCTTCTGTGTTGTGTGTGGGGTGCAGGTGTACAGCACTCTGCATGTTCAAAAGCCTCTGACGTCCCTGCTTTCTTGTAGCAAGTGAGGAAGACATATGCTAATGTGGACAGGTAGCATCACATAGGCTACCTGTCCCAAAAC
>PVLD010003001.1:94477-152083 GCA_004027595.1 Dinomys branickii
CCAACGCCCTGTCTCTTGCACTTAACTCCTCCTAGAATGGAAATTCACCAGCAGGGTGAAGGCGAGCCCACTCTTTAATTCCTACGTCCACTGTGAGCCTCCTCCCCCCCCCCCCCGCACCAGGCGCAGGCCTAGCTGCCTCCTCACCTGGAGTCAGCAGAGACCCCCAAACACAGGGGGACCCCCCTAAAGCAGCTAGGGGGAGTGGAGAGCCTGGAGCTCGGTGAGCTGGCAGGTTAGGCCCCACGCGGCCAGCCCTTTGGGCAGGGAATTGGGGGTGGCCCTTGCTCCTCCCTTGCCCCTACCCGCTGCCTGATGGGGGTGACAGCTGCAATTAGAGGCTGGATGCCTTCCCTGGTCAGAGCATTGAGAGCAAACAGAAGGGAAGACTCCTGCCTGCAGGCTGGACTGCCAGGGGGTGGAGACTAGATTAGAGGAGGGTTGGAGCTCTAGTTGGGTGCAGGAAAAGAAAGGCACTTTTTCTGAGCATTCACTACTTGACAGGCAGTGTGGACTGTTCTTTCAAACTTGGAATGACCCTGGAGAGTATTGTATTCCAGGTACACTAAGGGAGGATCACAGGGGTCATGCAAGCTGCCCAGACCAGGCACCTAGCAAATGAAAGAACCAAGGTGTGAGCCAGGAGGATATCCAGCTCCCAAGCCCTGCCCTTTCCTACTTCTCTACTTCCAGTTTGCCAAGTAAGCTCTCTTTCTGGGGCGGCCCATCCTATGTGTCTCCCAAAAGAACGCTGCCAGTTCAGTCTCTGGTATGGGAAGTCCGCTGTGGCTGCCTTTGCTGGAGGTGATGTGTTTGTGAGCACAATGTACACGTGAAGAGCCCACACAGATTTGTGGTCCCTGAGAGGAGGGGACACCCGGAAGATTATTCAAGATGACACCAGCTTTGACTCTGGAGTCGTTGTATGGGAAACCAAGCCACCTGTCACTCATCTTTGTCATGGACTGGTCGTGGCAGTAAGCAAAACCTTATAGATCCCTCCCAGTGCCTGGCATTGTGACTGGAACTAAGAACAGTGTGAAGAAAAGGACCCACCTACTCACCTCCAGAAGATCCAAGAAATAAAGAAAACTCCTGTTAACCTTCACTTAGAAAGAATCCAAGGAACTGAAGATTCCTTATATGGCTCATTTGGACTTGAGCCATAACAGTTGAGAAGCGGTATTTTCTGCCAACACAGGTGCCAGGAGCCTTTCCACATTAGTGCTCTTACATCCTTGTCACTGCACCCTAGAAGTGGCTGCTCTTCCCCTTATTTTACATGGACTGGCCCCGAGAAGGTAAGGAATGCATCTAAAGTCACCTAAGGGCAGAGCAGAGACCCAGTTCCCCTGGCTTCCAATCTTGTGCTTTCCACCTCACCCTACAAACTGCCCGTTCATCTGCCCAGAGTCAAATCAGGAACAAAACCTGCCTTCCTCCTATTATCCAACTGCATGGACAATACCGGGCACGCTGACTGTCCCGTGCAGCAGCTTCGCTTGGGTCCGGACAGGGCTGATGTGATGCCCCACCCACCACTCATGCTTTGGTAACCATTCCGGTAACTCATCTACCCTCCTGTACTTTTAATTTTTCTGTCCATTTCTGAGCTCCTGCTGAGACAGTGATGGAGACCGTTTATTTTGCTGAAGTTGAGTGCAGGGGTAAATGGGAAAGCCTAGGGCCTAAGAGGCAAGGGAAGAGTGCAGGGAGCAGGGAACAGGATGTACAGGGAGGAGATCACGGAAGTAAGTACAGAGAAACTGGTAGCTTAATTTTGCCTCTAGGGCTTATTTTATGGTTAATTAGGACATGCAAATGAACTGGAAGCTCATTTAATACCTTCCCTGGCACGCAGCTCCACCCCAAACCTGGCCCACTTCCCTGGCAGGTATAGGGGACACTGATTGGCCCAGGCCTCTGCTTAGGGCTCCACCTGCTTCTTTGTGGCATCGTGGCCAGAGTCTATAGTGTTCCCCAGTCCAGCAGGAAATGGGAAGAGACCCTGCGAGGCTCAGTTGGTCTGTCTGGCTTCCCACCTTTCGTTTTCAACCTTTTATACCTGAAACCTCTCTTTTTCCTCCTTGGATGGACACTTCCCCTATGCCCCATCTCTGAAATCAAACCTGCCCCGATGGACGGAAGCCTGGTTACGCTCTGCCCCACTGGATCCCTGCCTCTCCCCAGAGCTCTGGGGAGAGGGACTCTTAGTCTTTCCCACATTTCACCATTTCCTTGGTTTCTAGAGAAAAGCGAGAGCCCAGCCTGTCTCTGGGAAGCAGGGGCTGTCTCTAGTTTCTCTAGGGCAGATCTCCCTACCCACAGCACTTAGGGAGCTTCTCCCCATCTTTTAGAATGAGCACTGGATGTGGAGTTAGACAGGTTTTGAGACCCATTTCTGGCACTGTGTGAACTTGAGCATGTTGTTTGACCTTTCTGAACCTCTTGTTCTCATCTGTGAAATGGCTTCTGAGAAGTGTAGAGGACACAGTGAACCCAGGAGGCGGGCACACTGGAGAAGGAAAGCTCCATAGACTATACTTCCCGCACCATGAGACCCAAGGCACACTACTAAAAATAAAGTGCATTCTCCGAGTCTTGTTCTCTTCTTCTGTTAAAAAGTATATATATACTCACATTACCTCATAGGATTGTGGCAAAGGGGCCAGGAATGTAGCTCAGTAGCACAAGCACCTACCAGGCAAGTGCAGGGTCCTGAGTTCAATTCCCAGTACTTAAAAAAAAAAAAAAAGATTGTGGCAAGGGTCAGAGAAAATCACAGCTGCCAATATGCTTTTATATGCTGTAACTATAGTGAGCCATTATGACACACACACAAGTACAACATACTCTGGAAGGATGGTATACAGGGGCAGAGGTGGAGGGCAGCAGCCTTGGTGGGGTTGGGGTAGGTGCTTGAGGACCCCACTGCCTATGGGTCTGCTCTAGGGACACTCCTGTCATCCCTGCACCCCAGGCCTCCTCCCTGCACCTCGGGGCTCACTCTGGTCTCCCATTTGCTCCCTCTGGCCATTGGTGCTACAGTCTCTGCCAAGCCACAGCTCTCTTTTGTCCTCCTCTCAGGCCCTGGGGGCCAACGGCCGAAGGGTGCCACAGCTATCCTCAAATCCATTCCCTCCTCTGTGAGGGGTCTTGGGGCTCAGGCTGCACTGCCTGGTGAGAGGTAATGGACTAGAAAGGCCTCAGGACAAGACCACACACCAGTCACCCAAAGATCCATTGTGAGGATGGTCCTTGCTTCTCCCCTGTCCAAGTCCTAAAACAGGACCTCCATTTGGAAGATCCCCTTCCTAGAGGAGTTACTTCCTGCCTGTTACTCCCCTTCAGTCAGTCCTTCCTCCACCCACCATCTCCATTCTCTGCCTGATTATATAACCATATTTCTGGGTGCGCATACACAAACCGCGCACACGTCAGCCTCACTAATGTCCCCGCAGTGAGTTGACACTCTTACATTCTTGTGTCACGCTGGAGTCCTGTTTCTCCCCCTCAGCTTTCCCAATGCCCCTTGAAACCGTCTCTGTGCTCTTGGCTAGAGGGCAGTGAGGACCAATGTGCCCATGAACCCAGTTTGGGGCAGTGGTAATTTGACATATGATTAATGCAAATACCATCTCCTGTGTGCTTTGCACTTCTGCTCTCTCTGGTTCCCACTTCACCCCCCACACCCAGCTTGGGGGTGGCATCCTCTCTTGGAGCCTTCTCTCTCTCACAGCACACCCACCCCCACTTCCCTCCAACTGGCCAGGCTGGGGTGATTCAGGCACCCAATCTGAAGCTGTGTGCTGGGTGCTAGTTTGCAGGAAACTCTACTCATCAAAGAAAGAATCAAGTTTTGTTTTCTTGTCCCATGCACCGCCCCCACTAGCTGCTGGGATTCCCTTTCCTGCCCTCCTCTCTTCAGCCCCTTTCTCATGGAGGCTATAGAAGTGCTGCCCAAGACCTACTAGAGCACAAAGGGGTACAGGGTCTGTCTGTGAGCCCCTGTGACTTCCTCCTCGCTGCTGTCTGCTCCACATATCAGAGGCTCAGCCCTGCCCAGTTAGACCCCCTCTTACTCATGCTGCCAATGCTGGACACTCATTAGCTTTAAAGGAGGTAAGTCACTCTGAGCACACAAGCTTGAGTTTACTCATGCCATTTATTTCTCATGTATTTGCTCTTTCCCAAGGAATCAGTTCTCCACTGCCTCACACTGGCTTATACTTAGCCTTCACTGCGCAGTCTGAAGGACACTTACCTGTAAGCCTTTCCCCAGGACTTATCTGTAGCTCTGCCACAACCACACTAAGTCCCTTCTGTGCACACTGTTCCTTTCTAGACCGAGCACTTCCAGCATAGTAACTGCTCATTCCTGATTTGCGTACCCCTAGCACTGAACATAGGGCTCCTAACGTGACCTCCATCTGCAGACTATGCCCTGGGACAAGGCTTCTTTTGATGCTCTTGCTTTACGGAAGGCCAACAGTCAAAGCTGTCTTAGCTGCCTCCATTCCCAGGGAGACAAGGAAGCTCCAGTCAGAGTCAAGAGAGCAGGAAACTTCTCCA
This sequence comes from Dinomys branickii, assembly GCA_004027595.1. NCBI lineage: Eukaryota > Metazoa > Chordata > Mammalia > Rodentia > Dinomyidae > Dinomys > Dinomys branickii. The sequence continues at coordinate 99,050 of PVLD010003001.1, forward strand.
ACCCAGACCTCCTCTCCAAGATACTGTCCCCTCTGTCCTGCTCTTAGGCCAATTCTATTTTAATGCAGGCTGTACGGGGAGCCTTAGCTCTCACCCTCCCACTTGCTGCTGTCCCTGTTGTCCTGTGTCAGTGTGTTGCCCAGGGCTCACACCCTACCTTCAGATGATCACAGCCACTTCTCCCCTGTGCCCTCTCAGTCCCAAGCACACCTTAACCGTCATTCTAAAAGTTAGCACCTTTAGCTCAGCCTGCAAGTTTTCTCCCTTTCTTTCTTGATCCCTACCAGCTTTCCATACCCGGTTCACTTCGTTATCCTTTTTGGTAACATCTAGTCCCTGACTTTCCTTCAAACTTGCTTCCTGGGGGCCCTCCACCCCTCCTGGGGACACTGAGTCTGCTAGATCCTCCTCCCTGTATTGTGACTGCTGAAGGAGGACGGGACAGGGCAGGGCCACAGGGAAGGAAGTGGAGAGGTGGGTGTTGAACGCCTTCCCTACCTCCAGCCGCGCTGCTGGCCACGCTCCAGGCATTGTCTCCCTACTGGGACTGAACTGCCAGTGAGGGAGAATGTGGAGAGCCACTTGAGTACACTGGTGGGAAAAGAGGGCATCACATTTTTTTTTATTAAAAGCAAGAAGATCTTTCAAATGTGCTAAGTGCAGCAACTGAAAGCCGTGCACAGACACAGCTCCCGGATCAAAGCTGCCAAAGCTGATACCAGCCCAAAGTCTCCACATACAACTCCCACGCCCACATCTGGCCTAGGGACCAGAGCATTGGGCCAGACTAGCTGAAGCAGGTGCTGCAGTGCCTGGGCTGAGGTTCCAAGCATCTGTTCAGATAAAATCCAATTCATGTCCCAGAAAATAAGGGATTAGTTTACTCTCAGTGATTCCAAGGGCCGAAAGAATTCTAAAGCTTCTGATGTGGTCTAAGGAGTATGGGAATCCAATACTTTTTAACTCTTCCATTTAATGTACCACTCCACAAAACTGCTTGTCTAATGTGGATGAATACCTGAGTTGAATCCCCAGCATACCCAGAACATAAAAAAAAAAAAAACCAAACCACACAACCCAGAAGCAATGGGACCTCCCTAGAATCCCAGCAGTTTGGGAGACTAAGGCAGAACTTGAAGGTCAGCCAGGGCCATTAAGAATGACTTTGTCTCAAAAATAAAAAGGGCTGGAGATGCAGCTCAGTGTGAAGGCTTTGGTTTCAATATTGAGCACTGCAAAATAATAAGCACATAAATAAATAAAATGTATCTCCTCTCCAACTAAGACAGGCAGGGAGGGACTAATCTCTGGTTCCATTACTCTGATTCCTATTCTTCCAAACTGGGCAGCATTTCCTTAATCCTGGGGAATCCTTTAAACTACTAACCCATCCAACTGGGACTGAAAGACCTCAGTGATGCTTAGGACATACTCAGCAAGGGGTATTTAACCAAGTACGGCTTATCCCCTTCCTCTAGCCCACAAGAGATGGCCTGATGATGGGATCCTGAGGAGTGGGAAGTAGGAGCGGATTAAGAAAGAATCCTGTCAGAAAGCATTTGTAATATGTCTGTGAAGAACTGAAAGAACTTGGATGGTGGGAGTGCAAATTAGTATTTATTGTGTGACTAGATGCTAGGTACTCAACTAGTAAAGCAGGAAAAAAGAGAAAAGGGGTCTTCTCTCTTCACTGTTAACCTGAGTGCCAAAGTAAGTTGATTCCCTTCTAAATTGAACACTAGTCCAACTGATCTTAACCATGTGCCTCAAAGATAATCTTAGTAGAGAGTGGAACTGAAGTGAAAAACTAAAGAGTGGGTAAGTATGGGGGTTCATGCGAGTAACCTCTTTATCCTGAGCTGTTATCTCTCTGTGCCTGCCCTCACCCAGTCAATGCCCTAGTTATTCACCTAAGTCTACCTCTTAGATTACCAACTTCTTGCTTCAGGGCTTGCCACATTATGGTCCTAATTTACTCCAGGGTATTTTGCCCACATATCCAACACCAGTCAAAATTAGTCAACTTCTTGTTCCTGTCCTTTGTACCTTGCTTTTCCCTGAAGTTTGCCTGTAATATTATTTTCTACTCTAACCTGTGGATTCTACCCTTCCTTAGAGGCTTAGATCAAACTATCCTCTCTAGAAATCACTTTTCCCTGTCTCACACTGCTTTGTATTTAAAACTTCCGCTCCCCGATCCTCCCCGAAGCTGGAGTCTCACTTTGTTGTTCAGGCTGTCCAACTGATCCTCCTGCCTCACTCAGCATTTCAAGTAGCTGGGAATACAGACGTAAAGTTTCTTCATACTTTGTAATAGTTGTTTGTGAGCTGTAAGTCCCTGTGCGTATAGACTGTCTCCCACCCACATATCTGATCAGCTTTCACAGGAGAATGTGCTTATTGTACTCAGTGTAGCTTCCAGGGGACCATTCCTAAGACACAAGTGTTGTTTCATGTTTCTTACTAGGTAGCCAGTGATGTCTGAGGTTCACAAGTTTTATTACCCATACTTCCCTGACACTGTCCCCAACATACCACAGTCCGTGAAGGTCTCCCGTGACCTCTACTCATTTCCCCCATTTTGGTGGTACGGTCCCGGGTATTAAACCCAGGGCCTTTGCACCAAGTTACATCTGCAACCCTTTTCTGATAGGGTCTTAACAAGCTGCCCAGACTGGGCTCAAATTTCCAATCCTCCTGCCTCTGCCTGCCAGGTAGCTGGGATTACAGGTGTGTGCCAACACATGAGATGCTTTTAATTCTTCATCTGTACAGTACCTCAGGGATCTCTATACCCAGCCCTCACCATCCTACCTAGTCTCACCTCACATTTTAAAATATTACATGTAAATCTCCAGTTCAGGTATCTTTCCCTGAATTTGACTCATATTCAACTACCTATTGTAAATCTCTAGTTGTGACACTTTCCACAATCATATTGAAAACTGAATCGTTACCCTTCCCATCTGCTCCTACCATAATCTTCATTATGTTGACTATTGGTCCCAAAATCTTGGAGTCAATTTCTACCAATCTCTATTACACGTGTCAGTAAATCCTGCTGGCTCAACTCACATTCAAAATGTGTCTGAAAATAAACTCTTCACTGCTACCATCACTTATCACTTGATTCAGTTTTCTAACTGGCCTCTGCTTCCATGTTTGCCCCTATAGGGGCTATTTTCAACCTGAAAGACAATTCCTGATGATATGGTATGGCTTTGTCATTTTACACCTTTTGCTGAAGTTTCACAGACTCCCATCAGAGCAAATACTTAAGAAAATTTCTGTGTTCAGTCATACTGCTTCTCCATTACCAACTTCTATTCTCCCCTTGCTCTCTCTGCTCCAGACTTACTGACCTCTTTGCTAGTCCCAAAACATGCCAGGCGCATGTCTACACAGGACAAGTGTAACGACTTCCCAGTGTACAGAAGGCCCTTCTCCCCTCCAGGCAGTTACATAGGCCGTACACTTCACATGCCCTTCACATGCCTACTCAAACAACCAGCTCCCTCACTTTACCCGCTACTACCTCATCCCTTTGCCAAGCACTTTGACCCCTTGCACAATCTTTTTCAAAGCCTTCATGCATTATTACACACACACACACACACACACACACACAGAGTCTTTTACCATTTTCTAAAGATTAAAACTCCACAAAGGATTTGATCTACATTATTCACTACTGTATTTCCGATGTGGTACACCATGTAGTATACAACAGAAGCACCGGAAGTACGTCCTGATAGGCCCCTAAGGCCCCTGCCCATGTACCATAGACCCTACAACATTCTCCTAAGGACCTAGACACGGTTAAGCTTAAAAACAAATCATTGCAAACAACATTCAAAGTAAGAGTCGCACAACTGTTTAAAATAAAAAGGTTTATTAATGTTTTTCCTCAAGAGGAACAGCTACTCTCATACTTAAGAAAAGCAATGAGTGGGGAATGTGTGTCACACCTTGGGCCCAAAATCACAGGAGGCTACTTCTGAACAAGCCCAACAAACTTGCACTTCCAGTACCACAAAACAGAACCCACGTTGCCTTCTGAGAAAACAGGAGGCATCCAGTCTCCAGCTGTTCTCAACAAAAATATGTAAGACAGTGCAGTAAGTGCACTGAACAAACCCGAGATGAAACTGCAGTAAGAAAAATCTGTGTTTGTGGAATATCTGTACTTCATGCTTAAGAAAGACTTCTAATTTTTGTTTTTAGAGAGTATGAATGCCAAAAGGGGTGGCTGGACTGCCTCAAAGCTCATATTCAATAGCCTCCCTGAAAAATGTTCTCTTTCCAGTTCCTGGACAAGCACCCAAACCGCTCTGGCTCTTTTAAGTTTGGAGCTGATTCAAGTTGGGTTATTTTAATACATATTTAGCACCTTCAGCAAGTATAAAACCCAAATAAAGGAACAATCTACTTTAGAAATTCTATTTTTTTTGCAAATTATCTGGTAATTTCTCACATTTTGGTTTCAATAAACATATACTTTATCAGAGCATATTTTACATTTTATAATGTCCTACCAGAATTGTCTAGAAAGGGAAATGCCAAATTTTTAATTCATTTTTTGTCCTTAGTTCCTGAAACAAAACTTAGGTATATGAACCAACAAGTATATGTATATCTAGAAGGATAAAGGGTAAAATATATGAAATTGTTCAGGTACCAAAAAACGCAGCTTTATTAGAGAGAAATGTAGAGAAAAATAACTCCAAATCATCTGCTTTAATAAAGTTACTAACAAAAATAAAGGTATTTCCCCTAAGTATTAACGTTTCCAAGTAAATACTAACTTTGAAAGAAGGGGACTGTTTCACTGAGGGAAAGCGGCCACTGGTGATGGAAGATTGAGATGCCCAAGAGACAGGTTCAGAGCTACGAGAAGGGCCCAATACCCCAACAAGTGTATTTCTCCAAACATTCTTAAGAGAACTACGTAAGTGGCTGCAGTTTACTCAGTCAGTATCTGTATCCTTGATGAATTTTGTTTTATATCTTCTCTGTCCAGTTAGATTGTGAATTCCTCTTGAGGAAGAGTCCTGATGCCTCTTTGTGAAGAATGCACTGTACATGGAAGAGATTAGCTTAATACTTTTAATGCAATGTCTGTGGAAACGTTAATGATACTAAAGCTCCCCCTGGTGGGTGGCAAGACAATAGATTATGTATTTACTGTTAAAATTTTTTAAACTGAGTTGGGGGGCACTAACAAGCCATTATACTGCCTAGCAAGCGCAGGGTCCTGAGTTCGATCCCCAGTACCGCCAAAAAAAAAAAAAAAAAAATTCTACTCGCTAACAAGCCATTATAGTAGTTTGAGTTTTAGTTGGAAAAAAAAAAACTACCAATTGTAGCATCAAGTCCCCTTTAAGTTGTATGTTACTCATACAACCAAAGTTAGTATGCCTTAAGCAGCTACAGATACTACTAAGGTACCAATTCCTAGATAGTTATGAGACTCACATAATATCCCAGAGACTTGATTTTTTCAGCTATAAAAAATACATCTTGTTTTCATATGCCTTTTCCATTGGAAACAAGACTAAGGCGTTCATATGGGACAATATAAAAATCCACCTCTCTCATTTTCTAATAGGATACTTTTTTCCTTGAGGTACCAATGCACATTGCTGATTCCAGCCAGCCCTGGACTGCACACTACTTTTATGCAGCAAAAAGGTCTTTTCCTTTGTATTTTCTCCTTCAACCCAAGTGGGATGTATAAGATATGACAAAGAATCCAATAACAATTCTTTCTCCACTGTATTCTAAAATAGAAGACACTGAGCTTATGCTACTAGTCAAGCAGACTGAAGCTTAGTTGTCATGATTTCTACTGTAGCAAATAATTACATGTAAAAAGGTACTATTTAGAAACCTATACTGGTTTGTGAGATGTCTATGATTTTAAGTCCAAAGAATCTTTGGGAGGTATTTAAACAGAATGACATTAGAGGACTTCAAAGCACAGTACAGTACAGTATAGTATGCCTCTAAATCAAGCACAGTAGCATGTGCCTGTGGTCCCTGCTACTTGGGAGGTTGATTCAAGAATATTGCTTTAGTCCAGGAATTTGAGATCAGCCTGAGAAACATAGCAAGACCTCACCATAAAAAAAGAAAGAAAAGGCCTCTCTGACTCAGACAAACTGGCTGTAAGATTTCATTGCTTTTTCAAATTTATTATATTCTTTTGTCCCTTAATCACAGGCGTATACATAACTAGATCAGAAGAAGGGAAGTGTTAGGTAACTAAGTTTATTAGAAACTCAAAATAATACAATTTCCAATTCTTAAAACAGTATTTTTAACATTCACTCAGTTGGCCAAAGCTTGTATTTGAAAGCTGACTTTTAAGTTTTGATTTAATAATTGATGGGCTGACCACATGAATACTACTTCACATCTAATTGCAATGAGACAGTATCTAGATCCCTGAGCACTGATTTAGACTTTCTAGGACTGGTCTCCTCCTTTGGGGACAAGGCACAGGGTTTCCTAAGCTTGTTTCTTTTCTTCTCTAGCACTTAGCTGACTAATAAGCAGTTTGTCCTACCTCCCCTTCTGGAGAGCACGTAAGCAGTATCACCCCGGGTCCTTGTCCTACTTAAGCTCTGTCTTTTGTAAAAATGGAAATAACTGGGAAGAAAAAGCAAAGCACCACTATATAGCCAGCTAGAAATTTAACTTTTTTAAAAAATATTACTAGTACTATACTAGTTCATATCTAGTTCTTGGAGCAAAAGTTACTAACATCCCTTTTATGTGTTTTAACTTTCACTGACTTCTCTCAAATATAAAGCAAATTTTAAAATTTTCACGTAACACTTCACTGGTGGAGCCATACCTAGTAAATTAACAATGGCAAAAGGATTCCCTTAATAAAATTACAAGCTGTGGAAGATTGAAATAGTAAAAGTTAAACCCTGATACAGTATTAAACTTATCTTTTTACATATAAAAATAATACACAGTGGGATATTTTATTCAGTAAGATACAATCTTTAAGATTCAGAGAGAATATACAAAATGACTCCATGTTCTCCAATGTATTTTACTGCATACTAGAATAAATATGTCTAGAACAGAAAGCAGAAGTCTGTTCCTAGAGAAATCACCAGTTAGTATAGTTTAAAGCCAACTGTTCTGCAGCTATCAGGTAGAAAGAAGCTACTGTTGCACTTAGAACAATGTGGTCATTATAAAATAAAGGCTTTAGATCTATAAACAATAACAAAAACACACAAACCAAATGAAAATGTACTAAAATTTAATCATCCATAAAAGCTGTAATTTAATCTGACAGTAAAACAGAAGAAGCAATATTAAGAGTTGGTTTAGTATATTATATATTTTAGCTTTGAAAGCCATAGAAATCAGTTATCCCAGTTTTTTCCTATAAAAGACCCATTTTTCCAAAGCATTATGCACAATTTTAATTAGAATATGACAGATATTTCATAATTTTTAAATATAAAATGAAATCAATGACTCAAAAAAGTTATCTGCGGCAATGAGTTGAGGAAAAATTTCATAATTGATATTACAGATATAAAGTATAATGGTTCAACTTTTTAGTGCTTGACAAGGAGGAATCATGATAAAAAGATCAATATGAAATCATTTGATTATAGTAGCAATATCTAACATTTGAAATGCATCCATGCTCTTTTGTATAATCATATTATAGTCAAGTATATTTATTTTCACATCTGTTATAACTGCTATTGCAAAGGAGAAACACTATTGTCTTATTTTCCAAGAGATATACACAGAGCAATTTTTTTCTCCAGGGAACTTGTGCAAACCAATATAACATCTAAATTCTTCACATGATATATAAAACAGAAGCCTCTTCGGATTTACTTTTGAAGTCTGGAATGCTGGCACTTTCCACTCAGGCAACAGTTCTTCATTCCTATAATCTGTAATATTGAATAGATAAAGATATATATACATACACACACATATGTACACATATATTTGGTTTTCTTTTGATGTCAGATGTTGGTAAGCAAGTAGATATCCAGTAACATAGAAACAATGGTCCTAAGCTATGTGTGTAGCTCAGTGGTAGAATGAATAGTTATGCCTAAGACCCTAGATTTGACTTCATCTGCATGTGCCCATAAACATAAACACACACACGCATGCACACCGAAAATGATCTTGGTTAATCAATATACTAAACAGTTATAGTAACAGGGCTACTTTAAATTTTCTTCAAAATGTTTTTAAAAATATAGAAGACTGAATTCATAGAAGAGTCTGTAATTGATCACCTTTAGTTTATCCTGCTTTATTACACTTAAATGTTTCACATTATGCCCAGCAATCCTGTCTGTAAAAAGGAAAATAGTAACATTGTGTTTCTAGCCTTTCAGCACCTTATTTATAAAAGTTCCTTCTCCACTAAAGAACGACAATTGCTTGAGTAACTTTTCTGTGGGAAATGCTTCATTCAACCATTTTATGCTTACATATATTAAAGACTATCACTTTTAATACAGGTTGAGGCAAGAAGAGATCACATGCAGACAAATCCTAGGGCAGAAAAATCAGCAGGTCTTATGTCTCATCAAGAGTATGGTCTCCCCTCAGCTCCCCTGTAATACCGGTAATTGAACCCAGGAGTGCTCTACCACCTAGCTCTGTCACATATTATTATTTTTATTTTGACACAGGGTACCAGTAAGTTGCCCAGGCTGACTTTGAACTTATAAGCATCTACCTCAGTCTCTTGAATAGGTGAGATTATATGCATGTGCTACCATGTATAACTAAGTTCTATTCTTGGTTTTTGTAGCACTAGGCATCAAACCTAGGGTCTCTCACATGCTAGGCAAATACTCTACCACTGAGTTACATGCCCAGCCTCAAACCATGTATTTTGAATACCCATTCTAAACACAGTGGTGAGCGGCACAGTAGTGAGCAAATCAGGTACGATTCTCACTCACCTCAGACCTTAGGACTCTCACGAGGAGGGAACAAATTCTCCCAATAGATCAGTATTTATAAGGGGTGTCACATGTAGAAGGTACGGAACCTGACAAATACCCAGAATAAATAGAAATAGGAAGGGATTAAAGCTGGAGAAAACCTAAAAGGAGGTGATGATGAGAAAGGCATTTTACCTGGCTCAGAGCTGCTGCTGACTTCAGGTCTAGAGCAGCAGACATGATTTCTTTTTAGGCTTCTTCTTTTCCACTGGTGTTTTTCTATTTATTTGTCTGACCAGGTCATAAAATATCTAAATAAAAACAAGAGAAAAGTACTTATACAACCAATATTTGGGACTTGTTCCAAAAAACAATTTTGGTTCTGTTAAATATTATTCTACTCTAAGATCTATTATTCTGCTGCTTTGTTTTGAAGTCAGGTTTCTTAGAAGTCTCAGCTGACTCTCAGTCAAGGTAAAGCAGGACTTACCTATTTAGAAAGTACACTTGCTGTTAGACTAAGGAAAATAACTGGCACCCAAAAACAAAAACAAAAAAAACAACAAACCTGGCAGTGAAAAGTAATGTAGTGAAAACTTGACTTACAGAAAAGTTGTAAGAACAGTACCAAAGAACTTCTGTATATTCTTCCTAGATCCACCACTCAGAAACATTTTGCCACTTTTACTTTACTATTTTTTCTCTCTCCAAATATATATTTATTTTCTGAACCATTTGCACAGTATGCACACCACAGATCTCTTAATGGTTGAGTGTGTATTTCCTAAGAACAAGGATATTCTCTTATATAACCATATTACAGTTATCACATTCAAGACATGTAAGCACTGATACATTCATTACTTTGTGCATTACTTTGATACATTACTATCTACAGTGCAAATTCCAATTCCATCTGTTATCCCAATAATGCCCTAAAAAGTAACTTTCCCCTCCAGAGACAGAATCCACGCAGGACCACACAATGCACTTTGTTTCTTTCTTGACACTTCAGGTTTTTTTAAATGCACAACAGTTCCCTGGAGTTTGTCTTTCACGGCATTATCATTTCTAAAAACTAAAGGCTAGTAAAGTTATAGATTTCCTTCAATTTGAGTCTGCTGTTTCTTCATATTTAGATTCATGTTTTACATTTTTTGGCTGGAAAAAGATAAAATGTTTTTAGTCCCTCTTTAGGTATGCAAAAGCACATGATTTTTATCTGCCCCTTTTTGGTGAGATTCATTTCAATTAAAGAACAACACAGAAAAAGTTTTCTGATCCTTGATTCGAAGTAACAAATTACTCTGAACTATAAAACTATAGAAAAATCTAAATTGTATGTTAATATAATTAAAAATTTAAATTGTATCTTAATATAATATAGTTCTCTCTGAACTATAGAAAAATCTAAATTATATGTTAATAAATCTTGTGGACTCACTGCTAGATGCAAAGTACTGTACATAGTATCAAGGATAAAAACACAATGCCACTTATTTTAATTCTGATATTTATACACAGTTTCATAATGCTAAGTATGTCCAAGTGTTGAAACATGAAACAAACCAGCTAAATTTGTTTTTTTGCTATGAAACAGAAACACTAATTTATTAATGACCTGGAATATAAACAACTCCTTACTAGTACTTACTGGCATAAACAGTACTCTGTAGAGATGAATTTAAAAACATGTAATGGTTTTAAGTAAAACTACAGGGACCAATTGGTAGAGTCTGAATAAATACCAAACATGATTTTGTATGTATGTTTCTCCTGATTTTATTTTTCTTTATTCACTTTGTGGTGCTGGGAATGAAACTGGAGCTCGCCCATGCCAGGCACATGCTCTCGTGACTGAGTCATCCCCCGCTCCAACTTCTTAATTGTAACTATGTTACTTTTACATAAGAGAATGTCCTTGATACACATACCAAAATATTTGGTAGCAAAGGGGTGTGAATTCTGTGAATATATGGCAAAAATGTTAATAAATGGTAATCTACATGAAGAGCAAACGAATTTTTATTGTATTTGGTTCTTTTGAGTAAACTTTAAGGTAAAATATTTTTATATTATTGGCTTACATTAAGGTAGTAAACTATTACATGTTTAAGATGATAAATAATCATCTATTTATTTTAAGATAGTGACTTATCCCAAAGTGGTCTCATACTTTACACTCATCTTTTTGGCTCATCTTCCCCACTCCCATCTTCTTGAAACCACTTAACTATTATCTTAATTCTAAGAAAAGTCTGAAAACAGAACTTATAAACAAAATGGTAAATGGTAATTGGTTTTACAACTCCAGAGTCTAAATAGTTTCACAATTTTAAAGACTTTAAGAACTTAATATGATAAGCCACAAATGGGTCTTATTTATTCCTGAGCTTCATCTATAAGCAATAATATGTAAGCCAGAAAGCAAATTAATCACACATTTAGGTAGTTTCAATTCTGGTTTCTTTATGCCAGTTTCCAGCATGTATTGTACAGAAAAGTAACTGATTTCTGTAGTAATATTCTAAATTATTTCTTTGGAAAGTATTGCCTACCTCACAGCAGCAGATGGTTCAGTGATGAGGGCAAGTTCGAACTATAATACTGGGTTAGAAATGCTGAAAGTTCCCAGCCTAGGTTCTTCCTCATCTCTCTGAACTATAGAAAAATCTAAAGGGAACACAGAATAGAGTTTCTCAATCCCTCTCCCATTCCTAAATTGGGATGTCTTGATTCTAATTATTATTCCAGCCTCAACAAAGAACAATTAATTCTTAATTAAGACTGATGTGATTCTGGCATAGCTATACACTACTTTCAGAACATAAAAAAGGTTGTATGGGTAAAAGTTGAAGAAAAAAAAAAATCAGAGAATTAGAGGACTCTGGCCAAGCAGTAATCCTTATCTGTTTTCAAATTTGAGGGGAAGAGTTGAATCTTGTGGAAGTATTATCCCCCTATCTTCAGGCATTCAGAAATTACACAAACATTTTGACCAGGAAGCTTAAGCTGTCTGAGAAACTATCAAAGGAATTCAGCAGCTGGATTATTAGGCTACAAAGAGAGAAATCTTTAAAAAAAAAAAACCCTCAAATTATATTCTCAAGAACTTCTAGTATGAAGTTTGTATATTTTCTTAAAATGGCTAATGCATTTTATTGTTTTCTCTGTGTTTGTTTTATAAACTCTCCTGTTGACTTTGAAAAGACTGTTGTGGAAAAGTCCTGCTACAGACTACAACCCAGAAGAGGATGAACTGCATGTAGATTTCCCACAAATATGTTATACTTAAAGATGCTAAAAAGAAATTCTGCCTGTTGGACTCCTGCCACTCAGCCCCAAGGTATTCACTGAACTTAGTGTGTAGGCACCAGTAAGGTTAAGGACAGGGACAGTAAGGAATGAGACCTTACAGAAAGCCTACAGAAGGTGACCTTGCATCACCGTTCCACTAGCCGAAGGGCAATCACCAATCCTAATGTGTTCTTAATCAAAATTACCATTTTTAAAGAAAAGACTGCACTAAAAATTAAAAATTTTATCATGGCCACAGTTTTCCAAATAACCACTAGGAAACTATAATTCTACAACAGAGAAACTTGAAGCTGAATGAATATCAAACTTCTTTTCATTTATTTGGAAGTGAGTAAGAAATAATTGTCAACAATCTCAGCAAAATTTGTCCTCCCACTAGGATATAAAAAGACCTCCTTTTTCTTTCTTTCTTTTTTTTTTTTTTAATTTTGAGGTCTCAATAAGTCACTAAATGCCTAGGCTGGGTTTGAACTTGCAGTTCTCCTGTCTCACTCTCCCAGAGTGCTGGCATTTTAGCTGTACAGCACATGCCCGTCTGGATGTAAACCTCTTAAGGGTGGGCACAGTGTCTGTCCAGATGACTGTTACCTGAATGAGGGACACAATGCCAGATAAACAGCAGGTACTTCAATGTATTTGCTGAATATGTGAGTTTATGAATTCCTTGTTTTTGTGTACTTGTTAAAAATGGTTTCCTCTAAAAAACAGGATTTGTAGTAAGTTGGAATTTTTTCTGCCATGTAAAGTAATTTGGCCATTTTAAAAGTCAGGAAATAGTTTACAACTATAATATTAAGCCAAGGAGTAACCTGCAGAACCCCAGACAAATGGAGAACAGCAAGGAAAACACAGGATTCTAATCATCTAACCCACTCCTTGTCTGTTCTTTAAATTAATCTGAGTTCTGACTAATAACCTGTAATGCTAAAAATGGCAAGCACATAGGTAAGAGAAAGGAAAGAAACTTAGTTTGTTTGGTTTTTAAAGAAAGGTATTTGGTGAAGTTAACAAAAACAAAGTGAATTCCTTAAGTTTTTGTTGGATTGGTGGGGGAAGCTAGACCTGCACTAACTTTTTAGGGGCTCAATAAATTAGTGGCCCTTTACCCTCAGAATGCAACTTGCTTCCAGTCCAATTTATGTCCATAAGAAAGTGCAGGGCAAAATTCAGAGAGAAAGAAGAGCCCTCTGCACCTCTGTATTAAGACTAAAGCCTGGGCAGGTCCCAGTTACATATCTCACCTCACACAGATCCCTTACTTTTAGGAATGCACCAAAGGTAAGGCAACATTCAGAAACTGCGTTCTGTGATGTCTATGAAGGTGCGAACATCTCTCCGCACAACAACTGTTGATTCTAATCACTACTTCAATTCTTGCATTTTCCTACTTAACTTTACAACATATTTAAATGCACCCACATAGTTAGCATTAAGGTGCTGTGATATTTTTCACACACCACTTTCTGGTATATCCTAGAAGGGTTTAGCAGGACTTTATATTTTTTAACTGTCTCTTTGACAGTAAGGTAAATTTCAGTGTTCTCATTAGAGCTATCAAAAAGCGATCTTACACAGGCTAAGGAAATACTTAGTGTTTTCTATGATGTGATGGAACAAGGAGTGCTTTGTCATTTTTTGTTAAAAATTTTGGGGTATTGATTTAATGCAAAGGAAATTATAATGCACTTGTTTGTGCTGCTCAGCAATTTTAAATTACCTCATTCACGTTGATCTTTGACTTTGCAGAAGATTCTAAAAAGGCACAGTTACACCACTGTCTTGCTAAATTCTGGCCCTGTTCTTTACCAACTACTCGCTCATCTTCCAGGTCACATTTATTGCCAACCAAAATCATTGGCACCTGCAAGAAGGAAACACATAAAGTCAGCAATAACTGCCAAGCTGGACTGTCGTGACAAATAAGCCATTAACTTTCATGGACTAAAACGTGTCTGTCAGAACCATAAGCTTCACACCAAATGCTTAGGGCTATACATCTGTGTGTGAATGAAGGGATTAACATTATCAGAGCTCCATGATGTGCACAAAATTGCCTATGAAAACAGAACTCTTGGCTAAATTAGTCATGGGAAGGAAGAAAAACTATTCATTAAGTTACATGTTGTCATTGAGTATAGGGCATAAATCCTTCCCACCTACAATAATCACCAAGGTTAAAGTCTTGAACAGATGTAAATACTCCCATAGATACAAAAACTGAAACGGACCAATGAAAATTTATAACCTAATTTATGCTACTAAAAAGAATTCTCTGTAGCTCAAATCTGAGGCAAACATGTCAAATATAAACATTTTTGCAGAGGAAAAGACATAGCAACAAAATGCTATTTATCAAATAATATATTTCTAAAGCAAAATTAAATGTTAAAAAATCTAGTTAATTAAAATCTTTAATATAATTCAAAGGAAAAAAACTGCACGCAAATAAAAACTATACCAATAGAATTTTCGAAACAGGAATATACTGCCATAGTTCTTAGTGTTTGCTGAACAGTATTTATTTCTGCTACAACTTCAGCTCCACTTTTCTATATTCTTTGACTAGTTTTCTTTCTCACTTTTTATCCACGTAGCACAACAAGCACTTTACCACGTGTCATTTTTTAAACACCTCACCATGTAATCTGTAGGTTAATTTTAAAAGTTAAAATTTATTTTGGTCAAAAGGTCTTTTTGACATGTGGTAGATACCTTTCAAATCTTCAACTAGGCATGGTAGTGCTGGGTAACCCCCCAGCACCTGGCAGACTGAGGCAGTAAGATCACTGGAGGCTGATGGCCAGCCTGAAGTTCAAAGCCAGCCTGGACAGCAAGACCTTGTCTCAAAACCAACCACCAGCAACAAAAAATCCAAAAAGCAGATCCTTACTGATGAGAGAGTAAACTTTTTTTATTTAGCTGCAGGGAGATCATGGTATGTCTTATAGAAAGAAAATACTTACATCTTCTGTGTCCTTAACCCGTAAAATCTGTTCCCTTAAATCCTGTAAATCATTAAATGTGGACTGAGCTGTAATAGAATATACTAGTGCAAATCCTTGGCCATTCTTCATATACAAATCCCTCATAGCTGTAAATTGTTCCTGTAATAAAAATATATACATTTTGAATGTATATTGCAAATATTTTAAGCAGAACAATCATTGAGTTCCTACTGTTTTTTATTACATACTATCATGACAGAAAACAGGATATGATACACAGTTTCTAGCAACTGTGAGGTAATCTTCCTATTTCCTATTTAGGTGACTAGAAATAATGACAATGAACCATGAATTAGAAGGAATTCCTGACCACCTCATTTGTTTTGAAGTAATTGAGAAGAACCAAACTATAATTTAATCATCCAGCACAGACTGACTCAATATCTCTACTGGAAAATTTTATCATCTTGATAATCATTAGACTGGGGTTTTTTTGTTTTTTGGTTGTTTCTTTGTTTTTTTGGTGGTGCTGGGGATTGAACCCAAAGCTTCATGAACACTAAGCAAGCATTCTACCACTGAGCTACATCTCCACCCTGGACTCTTTATCAGAGCATTTTTATGATTTTTATTTTCTTACCTCATTTAAGCCATTAAACCTATCATAAAGATATGAGAATAGTTCAATGACTATCATCTCCTTTAGGTAATTCACTAATTGTTAACATTTGGTCACTGAGCTATAGTCACAACAAATCAAAATTCTGTTTCAATTTTTAACCCACTTTCTCTTACTTGGTGAAAATCACCACTGTATGTTATGAATATAGGTATTAATTATATTAGAATCTTATTTTTAAATGTCTCGTGATATATAGCATTAGGAAAGGCACATGTAGCATAGTATTAAAATGTATATACCATGGGTATTTATAACTACACATTTTGAATCTTCCCATCTTTGGATGCATCAAACATATAACATAAGTTTATAAGTTTTCTAAGTTCTTTGTTTCTTTGGCTTGCTGGCTCACTACCATTATTACCACTGGTTTTGTCTACTATGTCTGTAGTAGTTCTAGTTGTTCTACTCTGGCTGATGTACTCAACTTGTATTCCAAGGAGTTGGCTATGCTGTCAGGCAACCCCTTCCCTAACCCCAAATTCTAGTAGCCTTTGGTGTGCCATAGACTATAGTTGCACTTTCTGTGTTGCTGCCAGTGTATTTTCTGGGAAAGATGTAAGAATTAAGAGTTTTTCTCAATTTTTTTCATTTATAAACTGTTAGACATTCTGGCACTGTTATTCCTATTATGTTCTCCTGAGATCACAGTCTTGCTACTTATTAATGAAGAGTAAACACACAGCCAATCTGTTTTAAAAATTCAATCTAAAAATAGTCCTTACACAGGAACTACTGTTGATTTTACCTACTTCTCAAAATCCCAACCTCTTTCTAGGGACATTCGAGAAGTTTTACCCATTCAACAATTATCCACAGACAGCCTACTATAGTGCATGCCAGACACTGTTGTAATATTAGGAAGACAGTGAACATTAAAATAAAAAATTTCAGGATGACTGTATATGGAGATAAACAAAAGATAAAGTATAAAGTACACCAGATAAGAATAAAAGTTACAGAGAAAAAGCAGAGGTGGGGAATAGGGAGTTTCTTTGAGGATGAGAACAGATGGTTGTATTTTAAAGGAAGAGCTGAAAGGCAATAAGAAGGAGGTCAGGAAGGCGAGACTTATCTGTATGTGGAGGAAGAGGGTCCCGGGCAAAGGTAACAGCAAATGTACAGGACTGAAAGGGATTGAAGAAGCTGTAGGAGGTTGAATTCAGTGAACCGGTGTATGAGTGGGCAAACACAAATGTGGGCAGAGAAGGAAATAACCTATCTTAACTAAAATTGAGTTTAAAATTTACAAGAATGATTCAGACAGCATATTCCTGAATGTAATACAAAGAAACAGATTCTGCAGGTGAACTCAACATGTAATCAAGGTATGTGGGCATTAAGTACACCATAAATAATTTTACACACCTGAGAAAATTTAAGAACTTGATATTCAAAGAATTTTTTAAAAAATCAGAAAGATTACTTTTACATAGAAGAATTATATGCCAAAATATACTTGCAAAATCTGGGAAGGAAGGAGGGAGGGAGGGAGGGAAAAACACGAACAAACATGCTTACTGTCCCTGCTGTGTCCAGGATTTCCAGCATACACTGTTGGCAATCTACTTCAACTTGCTGTGAGGGTGAAAACAAAAAAACGAAAAAAGAAACATCAAACTGTCATTTTGTTTCACTTATACCTGTTTATCCAAAATACCTATTAACAACTCCAAAGCATTTTTGTAGCAATTTGCTGTGTTGGCTGGGATGAAACTTGGTAGCACAAAATAAAGAGGAGTCTTCAAGCACATTCTATTAATATTACAGAAGCCAGGGTAGTTAATGTTGAGTGTAGATATTTTCTGGCCACTGTAAAAATGCTTATTTGTTCTTATTAGAAACCAAATGATCATATTTTGGAATTTAAGAAAAACTATAAACAGATACAACAGTTCTAACAGAAAAAAAATGCCATGTATCTACTTGTATCATATTCAGAGAAAAAGCACAAAAGTATTAAATGGCTAAAAATGCACAGAGGAAGCTGGGCACAGGGACACAAACCTATATAATCCCACCTATTGCTGAGGCATGAAAATCACAAGTCCAAGGCCAGCCTGGACAATACCCTGTCTTAAAATAAAAAAGGGTAGGGGATGTAGCTCAGTGGTAGTTTGCCTAACCTGCATGAGGTTATGGGTTTGATGCCCAATACTCCTCTCAGAAATTGCATAAGAGATTTGTGAGTAAAGAAAATTCTTTAGAATTACTATATTCAAGTTGTTAAAATTTTACTAAAATATTCACATTTAAGAAATAAGGGGGTGTATGGTGAAGCTCTGTATCATTTCCAATTTTTTTTGTTACTTGCTACTGTCTTTGATCAATCTTACATTCTTACATCTGGTGGACTGAGTAATTTCGTTGAAGATAACAATGTAATATAGCAACCACTGTTAATTCCTATCACTTTGTTTTGAGGTCATGTATTGTTTTTGTTGTTTTGATTTTGTCTTCATTGTTGTTTTGTTAGTTATTTTTTAATTTTTAAAATAAAAAAATTTAAAAATAAAAAAGAAATAAGGGAATCACACAAATGTTAAATAACACTGAGCTCTATTTCAGAAAAACTATGCAAAGGGTGAAATTGTATACACTGTATTCCATTTTCCCACTGTCTTATAAAAGAAGGCTGGCCTAAGGAAAGTATAAACTATCAACTGTATGGAAAATTTTTAATAGAGAAGGGATTAAGAAGTTAGTCCTTTAGTATTCTAGGTACAGACCTGTTTTGTAGTTAAAGGATTTAACTGGCAACTTTTTCTGGGGAAATTTCAGTAAAGCTACACTGTCCTCTAAAAGTAAGCGTACAATCTGTTTTAAACTCTGTTTCTGTGTAAGATAGGACTGCTGAGGAGGATCGCTCATGGCGTCACAAACTCACTGTCCCTCTAATGCATAAGGTGAGTAAAATCTGTCACCAGCAATGTTCAGTAAATAATGAACCTTGTCTATAGTTTTTCAGTGTATGTAGAGCACAATTTTGTTTCTAATTTGAAGGCAGTTGAATTACTCTCCCAGTACTTCTTGATGAACTTAATTCAACAAAACTTACAGGACTATTAAAGATAAATCCTAAAAGCATTTAACAAAGGAATCCTTTTCTACTTGTTGAAAGAAAGGTTTCATATTGCAGGTAGGGGTATAATATCCTTGGCTACTAGCCTCTTATAACACTGTCTTTTTCCTTTCTGATATACTTAAAGAGAACAAAATGGTGAAAAATTTCCACAATTCTAACTAGTCTTGTAATTAAATACATGTTTTTGGATCAAGACCAATTCTAGTTTTTTCACGCTTAAATAGACTTAATTTTTTAAAAAGCAATTTTAGGTTCACCAAAAAGTTGGGGGGAAGGTTTCCATGTTTATACCATACACAGCTCCCTCCTCTCAACACCCTACACCGGAGTGGCACAGTTGCCACAACTGATGAGCCTACACAGACAGGATTATCACCAAAAGCCCAAGGTTTACATTACAGTCTTCTTTTGACATTATACATTCCACGGGTTTTGACAGATGTGTGGCCATGTAACCCCATTATACTACCATACAGATTCTAACTAACTTTTTGGTAGTCAAAAGGTAAGGTATCTTTACATTTATTAAATGTAAATGTACAAACAACAATAATAATTTATTAAATGTATTATACAACTCACTGGATAACTTCAAGCATAAAAGCGATCTTAATTTTTGTTAAGAAAAAGTGGCTGGAAATACACTAATATTTAATGAAATCCTTTTTTTCTTTTTATTAAAAATTCCCCTCTAGGAAAATGTATACATTAAAGAACAAATTAAAAATCAATACTGAAACATGGAGCTCTCTACACCTTAGAGACACATTTTGTTTAGATAAAACCTTTAAAAACAAATAGAGCACATTTTTATCATTTCTTAAAACTATTTTATTTTAGAAATTATGAATTATTTATACAACTGTTAAAAGTACACAGTGTTAGAACAAATGCACAGCTTAGAGACTAGTCCCCAACATACACGTTGCTACACACATTCTGTTTCCTGTGAGTGTGATGATGGGTCATGCACTTTTAGATGGGGCTTTTTCAAAAGTAGCTGAATCTGGAGTTTGTGATGGATTCGTGGTTCAATGCTAGGACTAATGGTGCTGGGGTTCAAGGTGGGTGATTGCTGGGATCAGTCAGTCCACAGATTGGATTGGGATGCCCATCCCAGCAGTCTCGATAAGACAAACGAGGAGTAAAAAGGCTTGCCTCTCCCTTCTCTGGCTTACTTTTGCTCTCTACCGTGAGCTGTCTCTTCTCTGGCATGCCCCTCTGCCAAACCACTCTACCTTGGGGGCAGTCACATAACCTTTCCTCCTGTAACTTTTGGCATCATGTATTTTGTCTCAGCAACGAGAGAAAACGTAACTAACACGATGGGCGTTAAATACTGAGCAAGAACAACACAGCCACACCTCAGGGGCTTGGGTAGGTATACTTCCAGTGGCTCGAAACTAATTTTTCTCTTCTTTTTGAGATAGGGTTTTGCTATGCAGTTCCAACTGGCCTTGAACTCACACTGATTCTCCTGCCTTAGCCTCCCAAGTGCTGGGATTACAGGTGTGTGCCAGCACGTCCAGCCTCAAAACTATTTTTAAAAAGGGATTCCAAGGATCAAGTATTAAAGACCTAAGGATCTAGTTGTAAACATGTGTACAGTTTCACGTTTTACCTTTCTGTAGGAATCTTCTATCGTTGGGTCATATTTTTCAACAAAAATTCCTTGAACAAACTGAACGGTCTAAGGGGAAAAAACAAAAGTCAGTGACCTAAAAGAAAAATCTGACCTTCCTGAACGTTACTTAACCCTATAGAATTATAAAGACTAAATGAAATTATGCTAAAGTTCAGGTAAACACACACATATAAAGAGTCAATCTTCAGTGTAAATATCATATATGATTATAGGTATTACAGGAATAAGTGGTCATATTAAAAACTCAATACTGTTGCTGCTGAACAGTTACTGTACAGTTTTAAAATACAATGAGGATACGAAAACCAGATTCTAACTTACTAAAAAATTAAAACTTAAAATTTTAAACTTATTATCTCTTTATATACCTATAGTGACTATACAGTGCTCTCAAAGGAAAAAGACCATGGTACTAAATTTTTAATTCTTTCCAATTGTGGGGGAAAACAGAAGAGGGAATTTAAATTTATAAATGCCTGTTATGTTCCAGGGACCAAGTTAGTCACTTTTAATTTACAATCACAGTAAATTCACATTTGTCCACATAAAGTTGTTTTTCCTATTTGCCAGCTGAAATTCAAACATACCTTCTTCCTGACTGTAAAGTACTACTTTTCCCACTGGCAAGCACTGCCTACTCATCGTTTTTAGGTATTAGCTACAACAGCCTCCCCCATCTGTGGTTGTTTTCCTGAAATTTCAGTAACCTAGAGTTAACAATGATATAAAATATTAAGTGGAAAATTCCAAAATGAACATTTTGTAAGTTTTACCCTGGATGCCATCCTTTTCTCTTCCACACAGGGCATGAATCATCTCTCTGTCTATAGTATCCACAGTGAATACCCTATCCAACCATTAGTCACTTTGTAGTTGTGCTGGTTATCAAATCAACTGTCAAGGTAACACAGTACTTGTGTTCAAGTAAACTCTTACTTTGGTTAATAATGGACCCAAAACATAAATAGTAGTGATGCTGACAACTCAGTTGAACCAAAGAGAAGCTGTAAACTGGTTCATTTAAGTAAAAACATGAACCAGGCATGGTGGGGGACACCTGTAGTCCCAGCACTCAGGAAGCTGAGGCAGGAGGATCGCTGTGAGTTCGAGGCAAGGCTGGGCTACTAAACGAGTTCAAGGCCAAATTGCACTACACAGCGAAACCCTGTCCCAAAAAAAACAAAATACTTCTAGTTTATAAATTTATCATTTCCACAGGTATATAGGTACAGGGGAACAGTATATATGAGTTCAGTACTATCTATGGTTTTATGTATTCACTAGGGGTCTTGAAATGTACATCACATAGATAAAGGAGGGGTACTATATTTTTATTCAAAGGATTTCTATAAGCACATACTAGAAACAAATTTTATGATTCAGTAAATGAAAAAGAAGTACCAAAGATGGTTATGAGATATTTCCTAGAAATCTTTAAGACAGGAGATGGTATCACCTTAAGGCAAAGGTAAAAATGTGGACAGAGGTCACTTATACTTAAATTACTAAAAGAAATACTTTATACACTATGTGAGCTTGAGCCAAACAGATTTGGAATATAGTGAACTTCAAACTTCTTTCTCTAAGTTCTTATCATTTAGAGGAAATTCTGGGTATGATCACACCAAAGCTTCAAGCATAATTTTTATCAAGCATTTAATCCCCTCATCTTCTTGGTATGACAATTTAAATATGAAAAATAGTCTGATATGATTCCTAATATGCTTTAGACTAGAGCATCAGCTCTCAAAATACTGTCCAGAGGGTCCCTGAGGTCACACTATTTTTATAATGGTATTAATATGCACTCTCCTCTCGTAGGTTTACAGTGTTTTCCAAAGAGTACAGAACACGCACTACTGCAAGACCGCAGACGTAGGATAGGGAATGAAAAGTCAATGGCAGATATTAATGAGACAAGCACTAATGAGACTTGCAAAAATGAAAACTGTCTCATACTTCTCACTTCTTTCTCACTACAAGTAATCTTTCATTTATTTCTCTGAATCTTACCTTCTCAAGTCTCGGACATCTTACTCCTTCAGACAGATTTTAAATTTATTCTGCTGACTTCCGTACCAGTCCCTCTCCTTCCTTCTCTCTTCTACCATCATTTTCCTCTTCATTGAATTACTGCCTTCAACACACAAATATGCTCTCCTACTGCCAATCTCCACATAAAAACCTCCCTTACCTCCATGATCCCACTAATTTCTTCCTCTTTTCTCTGTTCTCTCACATATCAAGCTTCTTCAACAGTCTACATGGAGTTGCATCATCCTCTAGTCTCATTTACACTTTGGCTCACCTCAGTAGTTATGGAGCTACTGCTGAGCCAAGGCTACTTCCTTTATCACATTCAACTACTTCCATGTTCCTACAGCCTTTCTTTCCTCTTTTACATTTGAATTCTGACCAGTCAAAGAGATGTATTCTTCACAGTAAAGCGAAGTGTAATATATATTCTCCTATGCTGGATTCTCTAATCCTACCTATTCTCTCAAAGTTGAGAAGCATGCAGAGCTCAGTTCTTGGCTCTTTCTGGTCTCAGAGAATGTCATTCATTCCTATGGATTTAAAAAAATTATCTTTGCCTACCTACCACCCTTGTTCCCAGCAACCCAATCCAACTCATAAGCAACTGATACCATCCACTGATTATGTAACTTGTCGAGTCTGTGCACTTCATCTCTCCTCAACCTTTCTTTTTAGCCTCAGCCTCCTGAGTTTTGGGATTACAGGTGTGCACCGCTATGCTTGGCTCTTGACAGTATCATTTTTATGCATATGAATTTATATGCAGAATAAATTTTCAGGGAGAATTGCTAAACTGAAAGTTCCTTGCATTTGAAAAGACATACAGTCTCACATATTTCTACAGAGATACTAATTTACACTCTAACAGTAACTTAATTCTCATGAAATTAAATACCACTGATAAACTGATGGCCCTTGAAATCATTTCACTGGCCTCTTTTAAACTCTTTTGGCATTTTGAGACAGAGTCTTGCTACGTTGTTAGGCTGGCCTTGAACTCACTATGTAGCCCAGGCTGGCCTTTGAATTCATGGTGATTCTCCCGCCTCAGCTTCTAGAAGTAGGAGGGATTATAGATATGCACCACCACACCCAGGCTTTTAAGTGCTTATCTCCACCCCCCACCACCACCAGGGATCAAACTCAGGACCTTAGTGCTTAGCGGGCAAGCACTTACACCACTGAGCTATACCTCCAGCCCCTAAGTGCTTATCTTGAAAAATATGTTTGCTTGAACATCTCAGAAACATAAAATTGGTCTGACTGTTCCTTCTTTCCTAGACCCTTTCAATCTAGCACTAAGCTATGCCAATCTACCGCCAACTGAATCCTCAGACTATTTGCATATCTCTTCTTCACTGCCAAGACCCTAGATCATTTCTATAAATGACAATTTAGTATTGTTTTGGAAAAAAAAAACTAGTACTCTAAATTAGCTCTCATATCCACAGTTTCTCTTCTCAAACATAACAGCACTGAACCCATTAAAACATATATCCAATTTACCTGCCTTCCCCACACTCTACCTTCAATGTCTTCTCATTAGCATTAAAAATAAGTTCCAAGTTTATCATTGGTCTTCAAATCATGGTATGGCCCTTATATATGGGTTACCTCTTTTCCTTCTACTCTCCTCCATGTTCACTCCTGCCCCAACTATACAGACTTTCCTCAGTTGTTCAAATGCTAACTTAGGTCCATTTGTCATAGGCTCTCCCATAACAATTGTATTTTTCTATTAGGGTATCTCTCTCATAACTATAATCAAGTAGCTCTTTCTATAACTGTGTATTTGTTGTATCTCTATTAAGTTCCATAATAGACCATTGTGACTCCAGTCTGGCACTGTTTAATGACTGAGTTCAATTCCTAGGTCTAGGTCATTAAATGCACTGGTCATTAAATGAGGAACTGTATATGGTCTATACAATATTCAGAACAAAGAAATGCTCAAAGGAAATTCCAACCTGATGACTTTGCTTTTATTTGAGTAACTTTTATATGCAGTACTGTAATATATAACAGAACATAAAACCACAGTACTTTACCATACAGTACAATCAGCAAAGATGAACAGAATTACATAAACAAGGTATACTGTACAAAAAAAGGCATAGAGGCTCTATAAACAAGATGTAGAGAACTGTACAAAAACAAAGGACAGTTCATTAGTGTGAGTGGTGGGTCATAATTCTGCACAGTACGCCTCAGCATTAGGTCCAGTCATTAAACAAGTAGGTCATTAAATGGGAAATATCTGTATAAGCATGAAAGAGTTATTTACTGAATGAATACAGCATATATGCAAAAATAACTTTCATTCCATGTAAGTTTGAGGTAAAGGTAGGGGAGGACTTATTCTAGTAGATGGTAATAAAGCCTACCCTGGTGTAAGTAAATTCCTTTAAAATGAGAACAATCATATGCTTCAAATGAGAAACACTAGTGCTTGACATATAAAGCATCCAATAAATATTTGGTAAATAAAAGAATAAATGAACCACTATGTGATACAACACATCTCTACTTACTAGATGATCCCTGGTCCATTGTGGGATAAATATTAGGTATATAAAAAAAAGTCACATTTTCTCTTTAAAAACCAGAAGTATGAAAGCCAGTAATGTCAAATTTCTCGTTATATATACTAGTTAGTTATAGTTAAGTGGCTAACTTACCAGAGCAGACTTTCCTACGCCTCCTGAACCAAGGACCACTAGTTTGTACTCACGCATGATGTGGTCTGTTTAAATACTGACAATCTAAAAAAAACAAAAACAAAAACAAAAAAATTAACAAACATGCTAAGAATAGCCTAAGAATGTACAACTATTACATCAAATATAGAATTTTGCTTTTTCCTTGAGCCTACCAAGGGGACAAGAGAAGCTAAAGAATAAAAACGAAGCAGTTTTAACAGGTTTACAATTCTACTACCAAACATTTTAATTCACCGAGGTATCATCTTTGACAAGGCATAAATTAGCCTATTCATGTTATTTCTGAGTATTTGATTAGAAAACAAGATAATTAAAACCAATTGTCTTTTTTTGGTAGCAGGAATTGAACTCAGGACTGTGTGATTGCCAGCCAGGCACTGTACCACTGAGCTACCTCCCCGGCCCCCAAGCAACTGTTTTATAACTATAATCCTAAGCCCAATGTGTAAAGCCATAATTCAGACCATCTAAGTACTGTCTTGAAGTGTTCACTGAGTTTTATTATAATGTGCATATTATCTTATTGCTTAAAATATCATATAGTAATTTTATACTATTTCACTCATTATTGCATTATAGCTGAACCATGTAAAATGTCACTCTGGAAATTATTAGGCTATGAACAAGAGATCAGAATAAACAGTATTAGCAGGTATTAATAATGTACTTCATAAGGCCCAAATTGCGGAAAATAAAAGGAATATAATTTCATTTTAAAAGGTAAAGACAAAAGTAAAAAATGAAATAAAATTTTAAAAGGTAAAGACAGGAAGTAATTACCAGTGGCCATGATGGAGTAGCAAGGCTTATACTCTGCACCCCATAGTAAACACAACACTAAAACTTTTCAGACATTGGAATAATAAACAAGGTAAGACTGTGATCTCTGTTTGTTTGTTTGTTTGTTTGTTTGAGATAGGGTCTTGCTTCGCAGTACAGGCTGCCCGGCCTCCTGAGTGCCACCATTTGCCAACACACCCAGCAGGACTGTGATTTTTGAGAGATGGGAAATTAATGAAGTGAGACCTACAGCTGCACTGGCTTTCTGCTTGAAGACACTTTGCAGACTGTGGTACAGAGAGAAAGAACTCAAGAAGAGCTTAGAGTATAGCGGGAGTTATGCATAGAAAAATCCCAGAAATTTGCCCATGGATTCATTTCATTCTATGGCAAAAACTAAGCTAGACATAAAGGCTGAAGTTCTATGAAGAAAAACAAAGAAAAAAGATCTAATAGCTGAACAATTCCCAGGGTTCATATGGTACAGGGAAACAGGGCTCCTTATTTTGTTTGTTTTTTTTTGAGACAGGGTCCCCCTACATAATTAAGGTTGGGCTTGAACTCACTACTTACCCTAGATTGACCTTGAATTCAAGGTGACCCCTCCTGCCTCAGTCTCTCAAGAGCTCACATTACAGGAATGTGCCACCTTTCCCAGCACAGTTTCTAACAAGAAAATTCTTCCTTGTTGAAAAACCAGTAATTCACTAGTGTTATGGTTTGTGTCTGTGTGTCCCCCCAAATCCTCATGCAGTTATGGGGTGGCTTTTAGAGTTTATGATTGATCCATGATCCAATGCTGGGATTATGGATGCGAAAGCTATACCCACCCTAGGGCAGATAGTTTGTATATGTAAGGGAGAGAAAGAGGCTGCTGCTGCCATTCCTCCTGCCATTCCTCCCTTCTTGCGCTTGTTGCTTTGCTGTGTACCGCCGCCATGAACTGTTGCCCTCTGCGATGTGCCGCTGTGCCTCAGAACCAGCCAAGCATGGACTGAAACCTCTAAAAACTGTAAGCTAAATAAACCTTTCCTTCCTTCATTTTGGGCATCAGGTATTTTGTACCAGCAATGAGAAAAAAATTAACCAAGACTACTAGAAACCTAGTGGTTTCACACTTTAGTGGTAGAGCTAAAATGCTCGAGAGTTAATGATACTCTTACTGCTTCCAGCAAAGTTCAAAATTCTTTAAAAGGAGGAAAGCAATTCCATTACTCAACAATACAAAATTAACAATGTCTAGCACCCAAGAAAAAAACCTGATACACATAGCGAGGTGTGTAAGTAGAACATGCAGATTGCCTCAGCTATGTGGCAATTGTGAGACTGACAGCAGGAGGATAACTTGAGTCTGTAAGTTTGAGATCAGCTATAGCAAGACTCCATCTTTAAAACATAACAAAATAATTGAGAGATGTAGAAAAAGAAGGAAAGAAGGAAGGGAAGGAAGGAAGTAGAGAGAGAAAGAGAGAAGAAAGAAAGAGAAAGGGGAAGGGGAAGGGGAAAGGGAAGGGGGAGGGGAGGGGAGGGGAGGGAAGGGAAGGAAGGGAAGAAAGAAAGAGAGGGAGGGAGGGAGGGAGGGAGGGAGGGAGGGAGAGAGAGAGAGAGAGAGAGAGAGAGAGAGAGAGAGAGAGAGAAACTACCTGGAATTAGAGTGAAATGAAACAAGATGACCAAATTAGCCAATGAGGATTTTAAAACTGCTATTTTAAATGCTCAATGATTTAAAGAAAAATAGGAGAGAAATGGTATCCATAAGAAAAAGAACCACTATTATTCAAAAGCATTACCTCAAATGGAAAATTTACTAGATTAAACTGTATATTTAAAACAACAGCAGAAAAGTTCATAAAATCTGCAGCAACAGAAACTACCCACACCCAAACCTAAAAAGGTGGTAAGGACTGGGCACAGTGGCAGTTGCCTATAGTATCAGCTACTTGGGAGACAAAGGAAGAAGGATCACTTAGGCCCAGGAGTTTGAGGCCAATTTGGGCAGCACAGTGAGCCTCATCTAAAACACACACATGCACGCATACACACACACACACACACACACAAATACACAAACAGGGAGGTGGGGGACACAGGAGGGAAAAAAGACAGAGGAGAGGAGAGAAAGGAGATAGGCGGGGGGGGTACCAAGAAAAAGAACACAGTCACAGGGCAATATTAAGCTATCAAGCAGTCTAATAAATGCATAACTTGGGAAAACAGTATTGCTTGAAACAAATGACAAAATTTGATAAAAATTATAAACCCACAGAATCAAGAAACTCAATGAGTGGTATACATGCAAAGAAAATCACAGAAAGGTAAAATAAACGTTTGAAAAGCTGTCAATCAGAAAAAAAAAAAAACCTTACAAGTCTCCAAGCAGAAAAGTTTAAGTAGGAACAAATTAAGTTAGGTACCAAATTTAAGAAAAAAAAAAAAATACATATCCCTGGATAAAAGTAAAAAGTACACAACTACAGCCATTTTTTTGAAATTCTCACCTTTGATAAAGATAAGAAAAAGAGGAAACTCTATCACGTCTTAACTATACATCAGGTATGAAACTCTGCCCAGGCAGGCAGACTCAGAGCTGCTGACGAAGCTACAGAATTCCCTGTCTGAGCGCGCAGGATGTGTAGTGCCGTGGGAGGAGATGTACGTGGCTTACAGCGGAGGATAGGGCTGCTGAATACTACTAGTCTGATGTGAGCAATCTACTTCCCAGAGCACTAGTCAAGGTTCAAGGAGATGGGCCTCGAATGAAACACACAAACTCACATCTCTGCTCAAACACTGGAAAAACATGAAACAGTGAAATCTAGAATGTGTCTTTTAAAACTTAAAAATTAGTTTCAGAAATTGAAATCTTCTACTAAGTTGGGACGGTGATGCACGAGCCAGGCTCTTAGTAAGTATGCGTGAGGCTGCCATGGAGTTTGATCTCCAGCACAACCATGATGACAGTAACAACAAAAAAGGAGGAAGCAAGGTAGGAAGGGAAAGAAAAAAAAAGAAAGATGGGGGGGGGATATGTAGGTTTCTTGGACTTCTTGAAAAGCCATATAAGACAGGAAAAATGGAACACCTTTAAACAACAAGAAAAAAAAAAAACACATAGAAAGCTAAATACAACAAATGAAAGGAAAATAAAGTTTTTTCAGACTCCCTTCTAAAAAACTAGGGTGAAAAATTCAACAGAACAAACTTAAATAGTGAATGACAGTAAATCTAAAAGGTACTTTTTTAGTCATGTAAAGCGAAGCTAGTAACATACCACAGGGTTTATACATATCGAACTAAAATATATTAAAACAGTATTATAAGAGAAAGGAATGGAAATACATTGTTGAAAGATTTTAGATTACATTTGAAGTAGTACAATATTTGTAAACTGTCCTATGTTAAAGATTCACATTTTAAATATCACAGAAACCACTAAAACAAATAAATAAACAAATATGAAAACTCAAAAAGCAAGCATGGCTAATAATGCAACAACTGAGATAAATGAAACCTTCTGGTAGAGTCCAGGTGATGAATATATTAATTAGCTTCTTTTAAAAAGTCATGGTATGCATGTATCAAAATATTATACCTCATACATTTAGCTCAAAAGAAACCAAGAAAAATGCAAAGCAGTGGGCATGGTGGCTCTTGCCTATAATCCCAGCACTCAAGAGGCTGAGGCAGGAAGACTGCCATAAATTTAAGGCCAACCTGAACTATATAGCAAGACTGTCTGAAAACACAAAACAAATAAAAGAACTTCAAAACAAAAATGTAAGGAAGGAAGGAAGAAAGGCAGGCAGGCAGGCACAGAAGGATTGTAAAATTAAAAGGCAACCATCTTGTTACATCAAATGCAAATCATCTAGACAATTCAAAGGAAAGATTTAAAAGTAATTATTGTATATGTTGTTTTAAGAAAAAAACTTTTAAATAAGAATACAGGAAAAGAAGCATTTATTGGTATTAAAACCACCTTTGCTGGGAATATTATTATGTTTACTGTCTGCATTTAAAATAGAAGGAAACACGAAATCTCATCTAGAAAATAGTGGAAAAAAAGGTTTCTTTTTCCATACAGATATTGGTCCTATATGAGGATTCCTACCTGTTCTAGGAAGTCGGTACTTTTGGTTACTTAGACTGGCTGTGCTCAAACTGGTTTCAGGTACTCTTTATATTCTCTAAATTCTCACAAGCATTTGTTTATACAGGTTCTCAAGAATGGATGACGGATTTTTTTCAAGTGTTTTTTTTGCTCTGTGTATGTTTACTCTTACAGCTTGCATTTAATATTGTACTAGTATTTAATATTATACTAAGCTAGGCATAGTAGGTCCTAGCCTATGCAAAAGGAAGAAATAAAGCTGTTCTCTGTTATAATAACATGATTTTATATGATGAAAATTTCAAAGAATACACAATATTGCCAGACTATTATTGAACGAATTTAGCAAAATTGCAGGCTAAGAAGTTAATATGAACAAAGCAATTGCATTTTCATAAACTGTTTAAAGAACTGAAAAATAAAATTAAAATAAAATTTACAAAACTATCCAATAAGAAACTAACTGCAGTTGAATTTAACAAAATATATACACTAAAAATACAAAACATGGCTGAAATTAAAAGCCCAGTAGACATATGATATATTATGTTAAGATACGCCCATACTGTTAATACATTAATTCTCTTCACATTGATGTGCAGATTCAATGCAACTCCAGTCAGCATTCTTATTTTTGTAGAAACAAAATGACTTCATCATTGATATGAAAAAGTAAGTATGAAGGTGATCAAAAACTATGGTGAATGTTTAAATACATTCACTATAGAGGGAGGAGGTGGGAGGAAGGGGATGAAAGAAGAATTAAGGTGTGTACCAGCTTCCTGTGAGGAATGTAACTGTCATGTGCTGCAAATATGTACTAATAAAAATAAACATTTTAAAAATTAATATAATAAAGACATGCTATCATTAAGGCCCCTCAAAATACTTCTTTGTTCTGATATGCTTATCCAATCATCCTTGCCACTCACTCTTCGCAGTGGTTTGGAAGTCCTCTGGGCGTCTTTATGAGGTGTGGCCAAACATGGCGAATGCTGCTGCCCAGTGCCATCCAAAGGAAAGGCAGGTTCATAAAGACACCCTGAGTGTTCTCATTCAACTTACTCGCTGGGTCTGGCAACATGTGACTTCTGGTTCATCCCCAAAATCAAACTGACCACAGAGGGCAAACATTTCAAATCAGTTCAAGAGGGGGAGGCAGGCACGCTAGTGCAACTAAGTACCTGAAAAAGGATTTCTGAGACTGAGAAAGTTGTAAGGACAGTGGAATATTTTCCAAGTAAGGGGGAATATTTTGAGGGGAATTAATAGTAATGTGTCTTTTAATGTAATTTTTAAAAATTTACACACTGAATTTTTTGACCATTCCACATAACAGCTAACGTTTTAAAAAATAACAAAATATTATATTATCTGATTTCAAGATTTACTGTAAAACTGCAGTAATACACATATTGTGGTATTCTAAGAGAGAAAAAAATGGATGAAATGCCGCTAAATGAGTCCAGAAGTAGAAGCAGGCATATACATATGTTCATTCACTTTTGATGAAAATGGTAATCATTTTCCAAGGTGAATTCTAATTTTCCTGGTATCCACACGTTGTATAGTGTCTTCTCAGTATTCGTACCCTTGTGTACCTCCCTCCTGAATGAAATTAAGATTGCTCCTGTAAGCAACAGAATATGGTAGATGTGATGGTAGCATATGACTTCTCAGTCTTGTTCCTAAATGGCTGTGCAGCTTGTGCTATGATCTCTTGGATCACTTGTGCTGAAAGAGTTAACTCACCATATCATGTACACACCTAATGAGCTCTTCAGAAGCCCAGCTAAATTTGAACTGAAGCCTCCTACCAGTGGCCAGCACGCACATGTCAACCATGCGAGTGAACACATCTTGACTTTTTTGTCAACCTTTACTACAAATGACTGAAGCTTCCAGATAGATCTCTAGCCAGAGCCTTACAGTCAAGCTACATACTCCCAAGTCCCTGGTCCACAGAAACAGTGAGTCAATAAATAATTCAGAGTATAAAAGGATTTTTGACAAGTTAAACAGGCTAATAATAGTGTGGCTAGAACATGGGCTTTAAAAAGATGATACAGATGAAAAACCTGGTTTTGAAGACTGACTGACACTTGCAAGTCCTGTTAAATACAGTAGTTTACATTTTACCTGGTAAGCAAATAGAGAGAAATCAGATTTTTTTCAAAGAAGTTAATATGGTTAGATTTAAATTCTAGAAAGGTAAGTGATAGCAGTTTACATTTTACCTGGTAAGCAAATAGAGAGAAATCAGATTTTTTTCAAAGAAGTTAATATGGTTAGATTTAAATTCTAGAAAGGTAAGTGATAGCTATATAAGATAGACTGAACAAAGGGAGACTTAAAGGCAGAAGAACAGTTGGGAAACTTCTGCTAGAATTTGGATGAGAGGTGATAGGGACCTGTACAGTAGCACTAGGGTGAAGAGGGGACAGTG
The DNA here is from genome assembly GCA_004027595.1 of Dinomys branickii. Lineage (NCBI taxonomy): Eukaryota > Metazoa > Chordata > Mammalia > Rodentia > Dinomyidae > Dinomys > Dinomys branickii. Next base: position 131,773 of record PVLD010003001.1, read on the forward strand.
CTTTTCTGAAAGTAAAACTGGCAGGACTCTGTAAATGATTAGAGTTATTATAAAAGAGTCATCTAGCTTGAGGAAATAAGTGCATTATGGCATACCTGCAATAAAAACAGGAAATGCAAGAAGGTTTAAAAACGAGATACTACTACTACTGGCAAAATTAAGTCTGAGATTCTTGTATGTAAAGCACACAGCCGCATCTGCCAGCTATTGTGACCCAAGTATGGAAGCACAGTAGGTACAAATGGACTAGAAGTACAGACTCAGAGTGAAAATGTGGCAGCAATTTAAACCGTAGCAGTCGATGAGCTCATCAAGGAGAACAATGCAGTGAAAAGGGGGAAAAAAAGCTGAGGATGGAACCCTTTAAAACAACCACATTTACTATGGAGATGCAAGAAAAGAGTAAAGGGCCGGTGGGGAAGTCTGTGCTGGACACTAGGTATTTTACACTTCCATCTGTATTAGGCAGTTCCCTCATTTCTATAAAAAAATACTCAAAGTTAAATACAAAAGCATATATTTTATACAGAAATACCCTCCTATTCTTAATCTCCTTCCCAAGCCTTTTAATACTGGGGACTGCTGCTACTTTAACAGTAACATACCATGTTTCTAATTCAAAAGGGAATCATAATACAGCAAACTCATTATATTCCCCAAATGCCTCCAGCTTTTTTTAAGGCAACAGGAATTAGGGAAAGAACTCAGAGATCATCAAATTATTTTCGGTGTTCTATATCAACAAAATACTTGGCCCTTGTTCCTTAAATCGAGCGCTAAGATAATTCAAGTTCCAAAGCCATTTTTCATATACTGTAATATACAGAAAATTATTTTCTTTACACCTAACACATGCATTGGGTTATGTATACACTTAAGCACATTTGCAAACAATAATAATAAAGTAGCTTATATAGGAAAACATGCACACAAATTATCAATAAAAATAACTGGAGTTAGTATTTTCTTTTAAAAGGGAGTTAGTTCTAACTCATTACTGCCAACTTAGGAAACCACTATGTTCTTCCAAGCAAGTCCTATGCCTTTTTATGGAAATCTTTTGTGCTCTGCACTCCCAACACAGCATCAGAAAATTTCTTACTTTGGTTAAGATTTTCTGACAAATATAGACGACAAGAATAACCATTACACCATGTTTAAATTTTTTAAGTCAATCTTGAAGTCCTTAACACTATGATCCAAGTTATAATATCAACTTTGTCATTCTCTCCTCAAAACTCTTTTTACAAAATATCATATTTTGATACTCTGTGAGGCAAATCAATCCCAATTTTCTTATTTCTGCATTTTAAAAACGTCTAAGATTACATGATGAAAGTTTTTACTGTATAACAGCCTACTATACAAAATTCATTAAAAATATTAGTTACAATGAGAAATTCTGGAGCAAAAAATTTTTACATTAGGAACACAGAAGGTAGTTTCCTAACAATGTTGATGGTTATCTCCAAATATTTACAGAGACAATGATATTTTAAAGTTGACAAGTGGAGCTAGGAAGGTTGCTCAGTAGTAGAACATGTGCCTCGCATGCATGAAGCCCTGACATGAATCTCCAGCACCACAAATAAAACAAAATCCAAGGAAGTGACCACAGCATGCTAAGGAGAGAGTAAAACAGGTACAGAAGTCATGGTCAATATTTAATTTCCTAAAACATCATTTGCATAGTATATTGTAATCAAAATTCAAGTTCTGATAGTATAAAATTATAGAAGTATCTCACTGAAATAATTCTCCATCCTGATACCTTCTCTTTTTACCTTTCCAATCCTCTCAAGTATGGTATACTTTGAAACAAAGACTGTACATGGATAGAAACTGATCAGACATAATGTACAGGTGCCCTGTGGTATAAATGTGGGGTTAGTTCTTAGAATACTTCTACATATGCCAGATACCAAAATCTACAGAAGCTCAAGTCCAAAAATGGCATCATAATTGCACATAAACTCTGTATATCTTCCCATATACTTTAAATCATCTCTATATTATTCATAATAATACATAATTCAATATGAAGTTATTATACTATATTGTTTAGGGAGTGACACAAAAAATTTCTGCATGTGTTCATTACAGATGTAATTTTTTTCTTCGAGTTATTTTTTTAATTGAGTCCATGAATGCATAACCCGAGGATACAGAAAGTAATCTATATTTGCATCAGAAAACATAATGTTCTAAAAGCCCAAAAGACTTATTATCTTGTTCCGTAGAGGAACAGTTTGCTAACCTCTGCATTAGGTTTACCAGAGGAAATAGTAATTCAACATCAGGACGATGGGGCAGGAAAAGGGTAAGAAATGTCAGAAGTACAAGTAAGCAGTTAATGGTGATGAGCATCACCTCACCACCACGTGTGAAACACCGCATCTGAGTACCGCATAGGTATTAAGTACATTACATTACCATTAGTACATTAGTACTGTACATTACCACAACGTTCCGATCAGGTAAAAACTAGCATCATCATTTTTATAGATGAATCAGGCTAAAACTAACCATGGTGAATAGATATGGAGGGCTTGCTAGTTATAAATTTTGTACGTTAGTCTTCATAATCTAAAATCAGGCACTTTTTACCCATTCCCACAATTTTAGGAGATAAACTCATAAATAGAAAACATTTTTTGGAGGCAAACTAAAAAATTAAGAGTCTTCAGACTCAAAGTGTCCAGTGAATGCCACAGGGGGAAAAAATATATATATATTCACACCTGAACACACTGTAGTTGAAGTTCTAAACCACTAATAATGAAAACTAAATCCTAAAAACCTGCTTGAAAGGAAAAAAACACATTCCCCCACCTGGAATATGGGTAGGCTTATTAATAAAAGATGGCAGAAATAATGCTGTATGACTTCTGAAGCTAGGTTAGTGAGGGTGTCAGAGCTTCCTCCTGGATCTCTACTGGGATCAGCACCTTGAGCTGTCAGGCTATCTTGACACCATCACTTTAGAGGGCCACAGGAAGCTGTTTGAGGACCCCTGGCTATTCTCTCTACATCTGTAGATAAAGAAGTCATCAATATGACGAGAGAGAGCCACCACCTGCATGCTTAAGGTAATCAGAGACCTTAAGCTAGATCCATCCAGTGGAATCATTCCGTAATTTCACATCTAGGAAACTAAGTTGCTCAGTATTTCAAAAATCAGTGAATCCATCAAGGGACAAAGAAGAGAAAAATAAACTAAATAAATGGAAAGCTGTGACGTCCAAATGTATCCATTCATTAATTTTATCAATTTACATTAATAAAACACTAGCTAGGAATAAAGCAAAATACAAAAGCAAAAGTTAACAAAATTCAAAGGAAAAACTAGGTAAATATACAATAATAATTTGATTTTATCACTGGCTCAGTGCTTGATAAGACAAAATGAGTAAAGATTTATAGAGGATTTCATCAGACTATCTAAAACCATATTCAAAATTGCAAATTATGTATTTTTTTTCAAGTAAACACCAGTCGTATACTAGAACAGATCACACTGAGCTACAAATCAAGTCTCAACAAATTTCAAAGAAATATAATCAGACTATATTTTGCAATCATAATGTAATTAAACTTGAAATCAATACAAAACTGTAACTACACAATCCCAAAACGTTTGTAAGTTAAAAAATACAATTTGAAATAACACATAGGTCAAGTAAGAAATCAAAGTAGAAATTAAATAATCTGAAATAATAACTAAAATGCATCAAAAATTACTAGAGTTGATATTTCAAGAAAAAAGGAAAATAGTGAGAAAAGCATAAGAGCACAAAATCAAGGCAAGAAAGTAAAATGGTAAAATTTATAGAAAGTTAATTGTTATAAACAATTCATGCAAAAATTTGAGGGGGGGAACCCTGATTATCTGAACATTTTGGTCTGGAAGTAGGAAAAGGAAGTAAAAGTATGTGAACATTTCTTCCTTGAGAAATTGATAATGATAATGAATCTTCCCTCTCTACACATTGAAAAGATAAGTTTAAACATGTGAAAAATTTAATGCCAACAATAGCTTATATGTAACTTAAAAATCACCAAGAGAAATAGCCAAGGAAACAGAAGAGAGTCACACACACACACACACACACACACACACACACACACAAAACAGAAATAAGAGATCAGTAGTCACAATAAAAAGAAATCTTCATAAATTTTAATTCTACAAAGGGTAGTTAATTTTTGAAAATTTAATGTTGATAAACATAGGACCTAGAAAATAATAACTTTTGTGTAACTCTTAAATGAATAGTTCCTTCTGTCTTTTATTGTTTTAAATACTGAAATTAGTAATAACATAGATGCCTGGAATATAAAAAGTGTTTCTTTTGTAGCAATTCACTCTAAAAATAGGTGTAGATAATAAGGTCCGTTAGTCCTTTCAACTCCATTTCACAAATCAGACCATTTCATTTCTAAACAGTCTAACCATTGTAAAAATCCTTTATATCGCTGTTTCTTTGTAGTGGCCACTTGCTGGGTTTCAGTTTTGCCCGCTGCTGCAAACAGAATAAAGAAAAGTCCTCTTACATTCTACATTTTCAAATATTTCAAGAGTTCTCCCCCACTTTCTCTATGTGTCTTCTTTTTCAAATTATAAAGTTTTAAATTCTGCTGTCATTCTGGTCTCTGTAAAACCCTCAGTTCTCTCTTATTCTCCTGAAAGTAATACATACTTGGGACTGGGAGTGTAGCTTGTGTATCATATACAAAACCCTGGGTTCAATCTTGAGCCCCACAATAAAAGGAAAAGCAGGGGGGTCTTTATCAAAGCAGCACTATAAAAAGGAATTCATAGGAAGTATGTAATAAAAAAAATACTCTTATCTACAACTTACTAAATTTCCAGTTCCTTGAGTATTTCCCTATGTATCAGTCAGTGCTTATTAACAGTAAGAAAAAACGATTTAATGCAAGATACACTAACTATAAGAACTTACAAGATGGGTTTACAATGGCCACACAGAGAGTCAGATGTGGAAAGGTGCAAAAGGTCTAAGTACTGACGATCCAAAGGATCCACTCAAAGGCCTGAAGTCCACTACAGTGTCCTGTGTGAGCCTGTAACAGAAGGCTGAAGGGTCTGCATTGGAAGCCAGAAGGTGATGTCCAAGGTGAAGGTGAAGGCTGGAGCTCCTCTGAAGAAACAGAACCAAGCCGTCCTTTTTTGTTTCTCTTTTATAATATTCTGGCAACAATCCTCCCTAGAGTGAGTTTTCTACACGCAGAACTTCTGAGTCAATTTGGTTGGGTGTCTCTTATTCAACTTAACACAACCAGTTAACTATCACACCCTCTATATTTCTAAGTAAGATTTATACACTATTCTTTTTGTTGTTGTTTTAGATCCTGATCTTATGGTAAGATGAGAATTTTACTTCTCTTCAACAATACATAGCAATAGTACATTTTTCATATGTACATGTATGTGTGTTAACTCTAAAATTATCAACCTAATTTTGCATCCAAACTTTCCAGGTGTTTGATCAGTTCCATTCCTTTTTCCCTTTAGTCTCCCTTGTTTGCTTTGCAAAAAAACAAAAACAAAATGCAGTAATAACAAGAAGAATATTTTTGTAGAAATTGCTATAATCTGTACTAGGTTGCTGTCTAGGCCTGCAGGGGACTGCCAATCAAGGGTCTTCTTGTATATTAGTTTAGAACAGTATAATTCAAAGTGTCTATCCACAAATTGCTACAAGTTGAACAACCTCTACCTGAAACGCTTGGGATAGAGTGTTTCAAATTTTGGATGGAAGGAGAGGTGAAAAGAGTATGTGCATAGATCTTACCAGTTGAGCATCCCTAATTTAAAATGTGAAATGCTCCCAAATCTTAAACAGTGCTTAAAAGACTTTGGGTTTGAGATATTCAAATTAAGGGTGCCCAACATGTACTACTATTTGGTACCAGCCCTCCACAAAATAAAGAACTTACCCTTGGACACAGTTGTCCAATTCACTGACCACATCCTTGGAATTCTCCAAATATTTAAGTATTAAAATACTTAGCTCAATTCTTCTTATTTTGGAATAAAATTTCTGGAAACTTTTTGACAAGTGGTCTTACAAGGTTTAATATAACATTATGACAATAGATATGATAATCTACCATTTGGGATTTCACACAATCCCAATCAAACACCAACAGTATTCCTCACAGACCTAGAGAAAACAATCCAGAAATTTATATAGAACCAGAAAAGACCCAGAAGAGCAAAAGCATTTCTTGGCAAAAATAGCAAAGCAGGAGCTACCACAATTTCAGATTTGAAGTTATATTACAAAGCTACAAAATAAAAACAGCATGGTACTGGATCAATGGAACAGAGAAGAGGAAACAGAAACAATCTCAGGCTTATCCAGCCATCTGATCTGATCTTTGACAAAGGAGGATAGAAACAGACTGGAGAAAAGATAGCCCCTTCAATAAACAGTACTGTGCTGGGGACCAGAATCTATAATAAAGGGGGCTTGGGGGTCCGAGACCTGTGCAAATCTTGCTCTGTGGGCCAGGAAGTATGAGGAAGCTCTGCTTGCCCCTGGTCACGGAGGGAAGACCCATAGAACCTTGCCGCTCACACATCAAGGTAATATTTGTTTGAAGATGTTGTGACTCTGGAACAAAGAGCACACACAAAAGTCTTGCTTGGAAAAACCAGGTTCTGTATTAACCTGTTCCCCATTCTTTGGGTATGTTTTGTTCTTCCTTTACTAACTTGCTTTGACTACTGCTGCTGTTTCAAGAAATTGCCACAATCCACTCCCCCCACCAGGCATTGACCTCCCTGTTCCCTAACCTACAAAATTTTTTGTCTTTCTTTCATCTCTCATTGTACTACACACCACACCCTGCGAGAAGTCAACCAACGATCTGATCAGCCCCTGGTAGTGCTGGAAAATAAGGCAAAGATTAAGTCACGACCCATATATCTCACCAGATATTAAAATGAAGTAAAAATGGATCAAAGGTCTAAAGGTTAAAACACAAATACTCAATTTGCTGTACAATAAAATAGGTAAAACTCAAAGACACACATATAGGCAAGGACTTTCTGAATAGAACTCTAATAGTATAAGAAATAATACCCAGAATCAACAAATGGGATTAAGTTCAAAAACTGCACATCAAAGGAAACAACCAACAGAATGGCAAAGAGTTTACAGAATGGCAAAAAATATTTTGCTAGCTATTCTTCAGATAAATAAGTAACACTTAGAATATATAAAGAACTCAAAACAATTAGACTACCTCCCAAATTTAAAGACTTACAAAACAGGCAACTGAAATGAACAGACACTTCTCAGAAGTAACAAGGTAGCTAATAAATACATGCAAAAATGTTCAACACTGCTGGTCATTAAAGAAATGCAAATTAAAACAATGATGAGATTCTTGCTCCAGAAAAAATGGCTATTATCAAGTAAAAAAACATACCCAAAGAAAAAAATGGCTATTATCAAATTTTTAAAAAATGATGAGGTTTCAGAGGAAAAAAGAACCCTTCTACATTGTTGGCAGGTATGTAAATACAACCACCATAGACTTCAGTATGGAGATTATATTACGGTAATACATGTATACCCGTGTTTATAGCAGCACAAGTGGAATAGGCCTGAAAACAGCCTATATGCCCATTAATAGATGAACAGATTAAAAAAATGTATTTATATACAATGGAGTACTATTCTGCCATAAAGAAGGATAAACATGAGGCTTTTGTAGATAAATGGATATATCTCGAGACCACAATGTTAATGAAATAAAGCAGACACATAAGCTTAAATATCACAAAATTTCTCTCAGGTGAGAAACTAAACATATAAATAAAGAGCAAAGCAAAGAATATATAACAAAAGTACGGAGATCTTTCTCAAATGGGAAGGGGAACAAAATAGGGGTAAGAGGAAGGAGAGGAAGGGAAGGAATGGAAAGAGGATTTTAAAAGAGAAAGAAATGGAAATGAAGCTTTTTCAAATGGGAAGGGGACAAAAAAGAATTAAAAGTGCATTATGTACACATACAAACTACCCACAATAAATATAATCATTGTGTACTGGAAACATGTACTAATAAAAAATAAAATTTAAAAATCTACCATTTGAACTCATTCCTTGAATAAAAATGTTACTGTGTGCACTTTTCTCTTTTTAAACAGTATCTGCAGTATGTTTAGCTATCTTCCGCTTTCATTATCTATGTCTTTTCTTGTTCTTATGTCAATTTTACCTGGATTGTTAATTTAATTAGGCTTTTTTAAAGAAACAATGGCTTTGGCTTTGATGATGTTTCATTGTAGGCCTATTTTGTTTTTATTTAATTCTGTGTTATGTTTATTTTCTTCTCTCATTTGTGTTTTCTTTTCCTAACTTATATTGGACATTTGGCTCAGTTTCAGACTTTTTTCTTTTTTTGCTACTATCTCAGATCCTCCGGTAAGGATCACTATTCTTTTACCTAAAGTTTATCTGCTGGATTTTTTCTTGGTGGTGTCTAAGTGGTAAGGCCTCTCAAAAGTTTCTTTCTGTTACCTTCAAATTTTAAAGATATTTTAGTTCAATAGTTATTTACTCTCAGCACATGCAGTCACTAACAGATTGTCTTCTAGCTTTTACTTCCTTTCCATAAGTCAGTTTTTAATTACAAAGTCAGTTCTTCCTCTGGCTATTTTTGAGATCTCCTCAAATTTAATTATAAAATGTTCAGACTTTAGGTTTACACTCATCTTGCAGATGAGTCTTGAAAGTGTATCTTTTTGCAGTTTTGGGAATTATCACTCAAAATCTCCTTAAATGCAGTATTATATCTACTTGACTTTTCTTCCCATCTGGGATTTTTGACAACTGTTAGATCTTCTCAACTTAGGATGTAGACTAAGCTGCTATAAGAGACCACAAAAATACTCAACTCTTTTCTCTCCTTCTCTCTGATGAAAATTGGAAGCAAAAGTCCAGGGCTTGTTTTGCAGTTCAGTGGTCTGAGAGCCAAGCTTTTATGACTTACTATTCTGTCATTCTTAAAATACTGCCTTCTACACAGCCAAAAATAGCTCACTTCCACGCTACATCCCAGTCCATGGGAAAGGAAAGGACACCCCTTCTTCTCTGGACATGATCTAGAAGTTACAAACGTTAAGTTCCCCTTCCATCCCAAACTGCCAATATATGTGCACCCATGTTCATAGCAGCATAATTTGTAATAGCTAAATTGTGGAAGCAACCCAAACGTCCATCCACAGAGGACTGGATAAAAAAACTGTGGCATTTTTATATAATAGAATATTACTCAGCTGTAAAAAGAGTTTCCTTTTATTGATGTGGTATCGGTTTAAACTCAGTGATTGAGGTTGCATATGGTAGTTACATAATTAGATGGAACCATTTTCTCTTACTAGAGAAACAACTATTTTTTAAATAAAAGCAAACAAAAATACTTCTAAGTCAAAAATCTCAAGCTCACTATATTTATTACTTTAAATCAAATTAAATCTCTGAAATGAAACATTTTGCATATTAAAAAAATTTTAAATTAAAGGTTCTCAGACTACAATTTATTCCTCAACAGTGAATACTGGGAATGCCTCTAATTAACAAAAAAGAGGAGCATATCACTATATCCCAAAACATCCCATACTCTGTGTTTGGGAACAACAGGTGCTATTGGATCCATAACTAACAAAAAACTGAATGCCTGTATCACGTTTTAGCAAAGGGCAGCTCTCTGGAATTCGTAAACTTTCTATCAATAAAAAATGAGAGATACAAAGTTTAAGGAGAGGAAGACCTTTTACTGGACACTTTATTGGAAGGGGGTAAAAAGGGGAGACAGTTACCCTAAACAAATCAGAGTGGGGGCGTTTTGGAAAGATGGAGGACCTAAGGGCCTTTGTCTTTAGCCTTTTTTTTATTAGTGTGGCAGAATGACTGTCTCCCTTGGAGTGTGTCACAATTTGACTGGCTATTTTAGGCCCTGGGGTCCCATCCCAGGTGTCCTTAAAGGCCAGGCAGGAAGAATGCTTCCAGATATATTTTTGTTTGTTTGCTCTGTCTCTTTGGCAGGAAAGAGCATGGCACACTGCAGAAAATGACAGACAGCCAGTTTGGCTGGAGCACTGAAAATAAGGTTGAGTACATTTTCCAGTAAACCTTCAGTAGAATTAGGGATCACTGTGTAGTTCAGGCTAACTCTGAACTATGTAGCCCAGGCTGACCTTGAATCTGTGGTGATCTTCCTGCCTCAGCCTCCCATTACAGACATGTGCCATTACGTCTAGTTCTTCCAGATATATTCTGATGATAGGTACAAACAGAAGAGATGGGGAGTAAATAAAACAAAACAGTATAAACAGCAAGTCATAAGACTTTTGTGTTCAAAGAACACAAAGCAGTATAAATACCAAATATCAAACAACTACTGCAAAAAATATATATATTCAAACTGCAAAAAAATCAAAGACAGAAAGAAAATGCTGAAAGAAGCCAGAAGAAACGCGGAGCGAGATAATAACTCTCTCATACTTCTCTTCAGAAATCAGGAAAACAAGAAGAATATGAAGTAAAATGTTTAAGGTATTGAAAAACAAAAAAACCAAAAATGACTGCTAGCTGCTGCAGAGGCATGCACCTACAATTCTCAGTAGCTCTGGAGGCCAAGGGAGGAGGATCACAGTCTGAGGCCAGGCTGAGCAGTTCAGCAGCACCCCACCCTACATAAAAAGGCCTGGATGTGTAAACCAGTGTGTGAGGTCCTGGGTGAAATCCTTCCTACCACAAAAAGAACAAAGTGGGAAAAGATAAGGAGAGAAAACCCCCCACCAAGCCACAACTTTCATTCAGCTTAGCCAAAAGTGGAGGGAATCTGTGACTAATAGGCCTGTCAGGAAATACAAAAAGGAGTTTTCAGAAAGAAAATGACTTAGTTCATAAACTTTACTTTCACTTTCCTTATCTGCAATTGATCTAACAAATAACAGTCTGTTTACAAAAATAATTGTCTTCTTACAACAACAATAGCAATAACATATTAGGTGATTATAACTTATGAACAGGTTAAATGAAAAGAATATTAGTTTTATAAGGGACTTATCTGACATACTTGGACTATTTGTTTTTTGGGTTTTTTTGTCGGTACTGGGGATTGAACTCAGGACCTTGTGCTTGCCAGGCAGGCGCTTATGCCACTGAGCTACATCCCCAGCCCTGAACTATTTGTTATACTTGTGCTAACCATGAAGTGGTATCATGTTGTATAAAAATAGACTTGGATTAGTTTTAACTGTATATTGCAAATTCAAGAGCAACCAGTAAAAACGTTTAAAAGTAGCACTATAATCAGTTCAGTAACAGAAAACAGTAACAAGTATACTAGATATTAATCAAAGCATGTCATGGTTTAGATCCAGGGTATCTGTGTCTAGCAGGTGACTGGATTATGGGAATGCAGTAGATTAGTCTACTGAAGAGTTCAGAGCTGACTTCCTGTTGGGGTGGGGTGTGAGCAGAAGCGATTCTCTGCTATGTGACCAGAAGGGTGCAACCCCAGCTCCTCCCTTCTTTCTCTATTTGCTTCCTGGCCACCAAGACATGAGCAATTTTTCTCATCATGCCCTTAAACCACACCGCTTCTACTTTAGAGCCAGGTGACCATGGCAACTGTGAGCCAAAAAAATAAACCTCTCCTCTTCCAGTTTGTGGGTATCAGGTTATTTGTCCCAGTGATGAGAAATCACTAAGAAAGTATATCAATAACTATTTTAAACACCAATAGTCTAAATACACAAAATAAAAGATTGTCAAGAGCAGGGGTTTTAAAGAAGATACAATTGTACGTTGTCTACAAGCACTTTAAACAGAAATAACACAAATAAAAGGAGAACAGAAAAATACACAATGCTAATACTAAGCAAAAAAAGCTGGAAGCTGGGTGTCCTGGTTCATGCCTGTCGTCCCAGTACTCAGGAAGCTGTGGCTGGAGGACCTCTGAGTTGGAGACCAGTCTGGGCTACATAGTGAGTTTAAGGTCAGTCTAAACTACACAGAGACTCTAACTCAACAAAGGAAAAAAAAAGAAAGAAAGAAAGAAACAAACAACAAAAAAAGAAACAAAGCTGGAGTAGCTATACCAATTTTAAACAAAGCATCTTTCAGAGTAAGGAAAATTACTCAGAGATAAAGTAGGGTATTACACAATGATAAAAAGCAGTCAATTCTCCAAAAAGATATAACAATTCTTAATATATAGGTATACAACATCAGAAGTCAAAATATGTTAGGCACAACATGCATGAACTTGCAAGGAGAAACATACCAACCCATTATTAAAGTCAGAGACTTCCGTTATACAATAAGGTTACACTCTGATACTATAAAATGATATTATAATCTGAAAAGGCTTTGAATATGCAAAACCCACCAAACATCATAGCTTAGTAATACAGTATACTGTGAATGTCTGTTGTTTACCCACATCATCCGTGGCTGACAGGAAGCTGGGCATCCCTCAGGCATTGTAGGAGAATATTTTATCTATGCAATTAGCTGATGAAAAATACCAGAATTCAAAATTCAAAGTGTAATTTCTACTGGACTGTGTATCACTTTTGTACCACTCTAAAGTAATAACAACAATTAAAAAAAACTGAACCATCATAAATCAGGGACCATCTATAAAATAGAAAGTTACTCAGCCTTAAGAAGGAAGGAAATTGTGACATACGCTATAAAATAGATAAACTCTAAGGACGTACTGAGTGAAATAAGCCAGTCACAAAACAGCCATCTCATTCCATCTACGAAGAGTATCTAGAGTAGTCAAACTAACAGAAACAAAAAATACAGGTTGTCAGTAGCAGGGAGAGGGGAGAATGGAACAGAGTAATGGGTCCAGAGTTTCAGAAAAAAATCAGTTCTGGAGATGGACAGTGATGATGCTTGTATAATAATGAATGTACTTAGTACTAAATTGTATCCTTAAACTGGTCAATTTTAAGTTTCATGTATTCTACTACAATACAAAATTCACCGTATTAACCTAAACAAACAAACAAACAAACAAACGAAATCATAGCTTGAAAAGCCATCAAAGGATGACAAAAAGAAGCAATCAGTAAGGAAGGGAAATTCATGTATGTGGTTTGTGGGAATGAAGAAAATAAAATATTTTAAATTGGAAGTGACCTATTGTCAAAATTTGCTAATAAATAAGGTAGGAACTGAGAAGTGACCACTGGAGGTCACTGGAGACTTGATAAACTCATTTCAGTGGCCTTGTCAGGAGACAAAAGCCTGATTGGGTTCAGGAAAGAGTGGATTAAATAGGGTAATACATATGACTTTCATAAAGTATAAAATGGCAAGTATAATAAACATTACTAAGCATCTTGTTTAAAATTATAAACCCGACAAATTCTTCAAATGATTTAAGTAGGTTAAAAAATAAAGCTAGTAGCAAATTCTTCAAGGCATATACTGTGAACTAAAATCCTGGTACAGGATGAGTATTCATTATCTGAAATGCCTGGGATCAGAAATGTTTTGGATTTCAGGTCTTTTCCAATTTTAGAATATTTGCATACATGTAATAAGATATCTTAGGGATGGAACCCAAGTCTAAACAGAACATTCATTTATGTTTCCTAAGTATCTTACACACAAAGCCTGAAGCTTTTTGTTTTTGTTTTGTTTTTTATATAGGGTCAAGGCTGGCCTCAAACTTCTAATCCTCCTATTACTGTGCCTAGGTCTGGGCACAGTAAATATTGTAATATTTTAGAAAATTAGTACCATAATTTAAAGTATTACAGTAGTACTAAAATATGCCTGTGTTTTGATTGTGACTTGTTACATGAGGTCAGGTGTGGAATTTTCCATTTGTGGTGTTACACCAGTGGTCAGAAAGTTTCCAATTTTGGAGAATTTTAAACTTCAGAGTTTAGAATTAGAGATGCTCAATCTGTGGTAACCTGCTAAAAGTACCATTGAAGACAGCCCTTAGGTTCTTGCTCAGGCTAGAAGTATGTGCAATTTATTTTATATACATACCCCTGAACAGGCCAAGATGGTTAACATGCCAGTTCAGAAGCCCCATAAAAACAAGACACTTGCCCCATCTTTTTACCTTTTACATCTTGCCATGCCACACCTGTAAAACACAAACACCCTAGGTTTACACTTATTCCCAAGATCTATAATGCTGCAACCACATTTATCTACTGAAATCCTTTGTGCCCTTTTTCACTCCCCAATTTCAAAGTGTTACCTATTTAAATTCATGCCTGTACACAGTTTACTTATATTTATCTGACCTCTCACAACTTCTTTTTTAACCACTTAATCTCTGTTTTGTTGTCCAGAAAAGGCACATAGAGACCGCCAAAAAAATAAAACAGTAGGGAAATGTAAATCAAAACCACAATGATAAAAGTACCTTCATACTTTTGGTAATAGTATACCAAAAGAGACCCTATCTATAGCATACCATAGAGAGACCCTATCTTGCAAGGGAGGGGGGTCCTCGCAAGATAGGGTCTCTCTATGTAGTTCCGGCTAGCTTTGGACTCATTTTGTAACCCAGGTTGGCCTCAACTTGCAGCAATCCTCCCACTTCAGCCTCCAGGGAGCTGGGATTCTAGGCATGTGGCCACCACACCTGGCCAAAGATACATTTTTTAGATTAATTTCAGGCTATCAACTACACCATTTTAAAAATACATTTCAGTGGTTTTAAAAATATTTATAATGTTGTACAACCACCACTACTTTCTAATTCCACAAAATTTTCTTAACTCTAGAAAGTGTTAGGTTTACAGCATAGAAGAACAAAGGGAGAAGAAAGCCTTTACTCTGGACCTAGAGAAGAAAGGACTGCACGCAGCACAGTGCACCTCTGAAGTAGACAAAGGAGGCTGGGGGTTTCTGAGGACTCTGGCTACAGGCTGGCAGCAGGAGCTGAGTGGGGCTCCCGTGGAAGGGTAAGGAAGCTGTGTTCAGGGCAAGGCAGGAACCTACCAAAAAGAAACTGCATTCACTAGCAGATACTCCCCATTGCCTCTGGTAACAACTAATCAATCTACTTTATGTTTCCATAGATTTGCCTTTTCTGGACATTTCATGGAATCATTCGGTTTCTGGGGGCTTTTCTGTCTGGCTTCTTTATTGAGGATGTTTCCAAAATTCTTCCATGTTACAGCACATCAATACTTTCATTCCTTTTTACAGTTGAGTAATATTCAATTGAACTAGTTTGTGTATCCATTTATTATCTGATGGACTTCTGGGTTGTTTCTACTTTGTATTTATTGTTATGAACCTTGATATGATCTTTTCTTTATTACTGTGAACCTTGTGGGTGGACGTATGTTTCCAATTGTCTTGAATTAAACTTACCAGCGGAGATGCTGTGTCACATGGCAACCCTGTTTATCTAAAAAACTGCCAAGCTGTTTTCTAAGACAGGAATAGAGGAAAGCTACAATCTTTCCGTATCTCCACCAACACTTATTGCGGTTGGTTTGAGTTTTTTACAACAGCCATCCTAGTGAGTATAAAATGATATGTCATTGTGGTTTTGATTTGTATTTCCCTACTGTTTTATTTTTGTGATATATATATTTCTCTTATATTCAGCAAATGTTTTCTGCAAGGGGTAGACAAAAATATTTTGTACTTTGTCAGCCATATATAGTCTATGTTGCATATTAGTCTTTGTTCTTTTTCTTTTTTTTTTTTTTTAAATCCTTTAGCTGAGAATGGTGGCTCACACCTGTAACCCTAGCATTTAGGAGCCTGAGGTTGGAGGATCACCATGAGTTCAAGGCCAGACGGGGCTTCATAATGAGTTGAAGACCAGCTTGAACTACAAATTGAGACCCTATCTTAAAAAGAAAAAGTCTTCAAAAAGAGTAAGTCATTCTTAACCTGAGTACCACACAAAGCAGGCTTTAAGATCTGTTTGGCAACCTTCTGTTTCATAGTCTTCCCTCTCTATCAATGTAAACTTTGCTGGAAGCAAGTTAAAAATTATTCTGTATTCCTTCCTTTCACAATGCAGGGCTCATAAATACAAGAGTAGGTTCTAAAAATGCTTGAACTGAATTTCTTGCAAAGAATGTCCTCAAAATGTGTGTTTTTCCCTATAGGTATTATACAATCTAAAGCATATTAGCTTTTTAAATGATTACCAAAAGTATAAAGTTACTCTTGTGTTTGAAATTGGGCAGCTTGACTAGAAATAGCGTAAGAACCAAAGGAAGACTCTTTGATAATTCCCTCTGAATCAAAATTATATTTAGAATCAGCTTAGTCACAGTAACTCTAAGGTCAGACATAGTTCTAAATAAAATATTTCTAAATCCTAAAGCTGCAAATTAAAATTATTAATGTGGCAGAGTTTGTGTTCTGTTCCTCCCTGATATATAGCCCAAGAAGGAAAAAAAGGGCAGGACCACAAAGGATTTTTAGGGCAGCGATACTACTGTATGACACCACAGTGTGGACGCATGTCATTATACATTTGTTCAAATTCACAGAATGTACAACACTAAGGGTGAACCCTAATGTACATTATGTATGGACTAAATAATGAGATGACAATGTATGTTCACCCAGTGTAACAAATGAACAACTCTAGTAGAAAAATGTTGCAAATGGAAGTGGCTATACATGCGTGGGGTGGGAGGTATATGCAAAATCTCTGTACCTTCTGTTCAATTTCATTGTGAAATTTTTGCTTAAAAAACGAAGTCTATTTATTTATTTTTTTAAGTGAAGTCTATTTAAAAAGGTACATACTTCTAGCAATGTGAAAAGGCTAGCAATTTCAACAACTTGAGTCTTACATTCTGGGAATTACAAATAGATCATATAGCAGGAAGGGATTCTACACAGAATTTCTTTGATATATTAGAACAACAACAACAAAAAAGCAACAACAAAAAAACTGAAACTAAACCAAACCAAATTCAATAAAGCTAAGATAGCAGACCTAACTTTCTATCTCTGAGCAAGTTCTTGAACTTTGAAGCTTTCTCAACTTTTAAGAATAGAAGTGAAGGCTGGGTGTGGTGGTGCACACCTGTAATCCCAGCACTCAGGAGGCTGAGACAGGAGAATCACTGCGAGTTCAGGACCACCCTGGGCTACAAAGTGAGCTCAAGGCCAACATGAACTGCATAGTGAGACCCTCTCTCAAAAAAAGGCAAAAAAAAGAGAAACAATAGAAGTGATGTCAATCAAACTACTTTTTTCATAGAACTGTTAAGATCTAAGATGACAAAATGTGTGAAAAGAAGTGTGCAAGTACTATTACTCATATATACTATTAGAAGAATTCTAAGCCAAAACTGTTTTCACTGTTACACTAAGTATATGCAAGAAAAAAAGTATATGCCAAGTATGGTAGAACATATTTGTATTCCTGCAACACTTACAGGCTGAGGTAGGAGGACAGCAAGTTTGCGCTCAGTCTGGACAATCTGGCAAGATCTTGTCTCAAAATCAAAAAGGAACAGAAATGTAGCTCATTATGAAGCTGGGTTCAATCCCAGTGTGTAAGGGGGATGTGCCTGTGTGTGTGTGTGGCACATAAGTAACAGGTGTTAAGGCTATACCAAGTATTTCTCCTAATAGTCCTAATGACATCGATCAGCAATATGGTGATTTCTTTTAAAGCCTAAGTGAAGAATGAAAATCACAAATTGGTCTCACGTTCTAAACAGCATAAAGGTTAACCAACCACATAAAACCATTAAGAACAGTTCCTCCATTTTAGGGTTGAGACAGCATTCATTCTTTTGTACCGTTAGCATGTTCCTGCTAAAAGGACTAATACATTCATCTGACTGCCTGTCTATCTATTAGGGTGCTCAAAGTTGAATCTAGAGCTTAGCAAATGCTAGGCAAGCATTCTATTGCTGGGCTACATATCCAGCCCTTTTTACCTTGTTTTTTTGAGATAGGGTCTCACTAAATTGTGAGGGCTGACAATGAACTTGCATCCCTCTTTTCCTAGCTTCCCAAGTAGCAAGGATTACAGGCATACACCACTGCATCTGGCTTTATACATTACTTTAAGTATTAAATGTCCTGCTAAAAACCATACAGGAACCAAACAACTTCAAAAATGATACCAGAATCAGTGAAAACTTCTGATTACAAACAGCAAAAGAAAGGACATTATAACTAATCTTTTGTAGTAAGTACATGACGTAGACTATAATCTTTGACATTTGTGATGATAAAGCAGAAGTATTATTTACTAACGTTTTTGTCTTTTTAACTGATACATAATACCAAAAAAAACCTGATACATAATAATTATACATATTTACAGGGTACCACGTGATTATTTCAGTATGTTTACATTGTGTAATATTCAAATCAGGGTAAACATACTATCTCTTCTAATGGTTTTTCTTTATGGTAAAAACATTCAAAACCATTTCTTCTACCTTTCAAAAAACTATACACAGTAAATTATCATTATCTATAGTCATCCTGTGCTACAGAACACCAGAGTTTCTTGCTCCTAACTATATAGCTTCATATCCGCTCATCAACTGTCCCTCCCTCTCCCTTATTTTCTCCAGGGCCTGGTAACTAACTTCCACCCTATTTTCAATCTGTGAGATCAACTTGGTTATTATATTCCATGTATGAGTGAAATGCAGTACCTGTTTTTCTGTCCTGGCTTTTTCACTTAGCATAATATCTCCAGTTCTATCCATGTTGTCACAAATGATGAGATTTCATCCTTTAAATAGCATCATTCATACTTTATAACTAAAGAATGTGAGGCTAATGTGACCTTACTAAAGGTCACAGATGTTTAATTTGTAGGCTAGGGTTAGAATCAGGCAAGAAGACGCTAGTACTCACTTAAACTTTGTTTGTTTTCCTATATACTGGCTAAAAGGTCTGTTTATCAGCTTTCATTTTCTACAACAAAAATAAATTCCAAGAAAAAGGCAAAATTGCTATATATATGGTTCCATCTCATTTTCTTTCAATAACCAACTTCTAGAAAACTGATAAAAAGTAGTTAATAACTAGAAGATCACATGACAGAACAGAGTGACAGGTCAAGGGTTCACGTGGGCTGAATTAATAAACCCCAACCCAGTACTTTACATCTGTAGTCACTGGGGCTGAAAATGCACCTGCACTTGCTGAAGAAGAGTCCATTAAACACCTGAATTACTGTGTGTTGGTAGAAATAACAACAGGAAATATTTGTAATTGTTCAGCTCCAGGGACTGTCCATCAACTTAACTATCTTCACTTCCACTTTCTCCATTATGGTTATTCATGTCTACATCAATGCAAAGTATGTACATAATCACAGACTGCCTCATTACAGAAACCAATATAATACAACAGTCCTTCAGAAAAATGCCCTTTTGGTTAAGGTTTTCAAAAACTTTTAACCATGAAAATTACTCTTACATTTCTAGTGGGAATATTTCTGACTAGAACAACAGTAATCCTGGAAAATACCTGTGTGATAAAAACACCTGCTTAGTGATAGTGTCTAATTCTATTTTTAGAAGTTATCTCATATATCTGGAGGATGTAGCCTAGCATGTGCAATGCCTTGGGTTCAATCCCCAGCACTCTAGAGTGGGGGTAGAGGTGGGGGTGATGTTTGAACAAATGGTATCTTTCTTTTATTGAAATTAGGGGAAAAAAACAAGAAATTAGGGAAAAGAACACAAAACCTTGCATTTGACAATAATGTGCTGATTGCAGGGACTAGGGGTTACAAACATGCCAACACTTAAGGATATTAATAGAGTAGCAAAAGAAATAATATTTCACAAAAGAATTCAAATTATAAAATAAAATGTGGGGTATGAGAACAACCTTCACGTTGTCAAAAATAATCTCATATTAAATGATAAAATCCGGAGATCCGGGGAAGATGGCGACCGGGTGAGCAGCAAGGGAGCGAACCTCCTTAATAAACACCACCAGCTCGAGACAGACTTGGTGAGCGTGAATGCCGGAACCTCGGCTGGGAAGTTTAAACTGGGCGTATTTCTCTGAGATGCCGGGGGAGATGTGGTAGGGCGGACCAGGCTGCCGGGGCGAGACGTGGGAGCCGGGGACGATCCCCGCGGGGAAGAAGCGGGGATCGGTCCAGGCGCAGTGGGAGCGCGGACGCCTCGGGCCCTCCCGCCCCCCCCCAGACGGTGCAACCCCCCGGCGACTCCCGACAGAGATCGGCTTGCTAGCGGCGGAGACGCCCGGCGGTCCCACGTTTCGCGCGTGTCGGGCGAGCCGCGCGGAGGGCC